>BLKR01011351.1:0-34303 GCA_011170035.1 Teleogryllus occipitalis
CCTAGCTTTGCCTTGCCTTGTCCTGGTGTGGCCTAATTTACTCTCCCCTCTTCAGCCCTCTCGTGCCCTCCCTTCCTCATCCTGGCCATTCCGCTATTAGTTCCGTTCCTATCCGCCTCTCTCAACCTCTCCTTTCCTGATGCCTTGTCCTGCCTTGCTCTGGCTTTCTTCAAATTGCACTGTCCTGCCACCCTCAACTCATCGCCCTGCCCTACCTCGTCTCACACCTAGAACCCTCCCGCCTCCCGCCCTACCTTGCCCTGCCGTTCGTCACACCGCCGCCCTTCGCCCTGAAGGCCTTCGTCCCTCCCCCTTCCCGTCATGCCCTGTCGTCTCTCACTTCCCACCTCTACTAGCCCGCTTTCATCCGTTTCACCGCTCTCTTGCACTGCTGTTTCTTACCACTCCCCTCTCTCGGCGCCGTGACTTCCCTTTGGTGTGAGCCATGTTTACCTCCACATGCCCTGGTTGCCGCGTGCGTTCGCCCTCGCCCTCGCTCTTCCCCTCTCTCCATCCTCACTTCGTGCACTTCCCTCAGTCCCCTCGCTCTTCACAAAGGCCGTTTAACGCCACGAGGTGCACCGAAACTTCATATTCCAAGTTAGGATAGGGTGTTTTGTGCTTCCAATCGAGGGAAACAAGAGCGATCAATAAACAGGAATCTTGTCTGCGGATTAATTGAAGTGCACATAACAGGAGGGAAAGTGCAGTACTCAGATTTGTGGAATCGTTTAAAATGACTTGCGACTTCTAAAAATGAATAATAATTAAATTTGTATGGTCGCACGATGCATTATTAGCCGCGGCCAATTTTCTTTTATTAAGTAGAAGTGCCAGCATTTAACTTGTGTCGTTTTGTTTTGAATCTCGAATAATGGTGGAGGAGAAAGAGTAAAATCGAAGAACATTGTGACATTCCGGCGAAATAGCTGCTTTATGCGGCCGCTTTCTTCTTCACCCCACCCACGGAGAGCAGCGCTAGTGCTCGGGAGACGGGGTCGGTGGCGGGGCGAGTTGAGTGGAGTGGGAGCGGAGCGGGGAGGCTCCAAGTTGAATTCGGTCTCTGATCGGAGGCGCGACGGCGATTTCCCGCCTCGGCCTCCTTATTGATCGTGCCCTCTCCACTCTGCCCTTGCTCGCGCCCCCGCTGCCACCTCCACCCCACCCCCACCTCCTCCCCGTCCCGCCCCTGCCCTCGGGCCGGCACCTGTCTCTCTGCACGTGCCTCTCTCCCAAACGAACATCGGCCTTGTTTTTCGCGAGTGTGGCTTACAGAATTTTGTATTCATGACGAGCCGAATCTGCTAACTTTAATGAAAACAGTTACAAAGATTGTTTTAGAAAATTGCGAATATGCATTTTAATCATCGCGGTAGGTCTCAATATAGCTCCAATTTTTTGGGAGCTGTAGAATTCTCTGCTCGATGCTGAATAATAAAATTTTATTCCGTGTTCGTCACCGAGTTTGCGTTCCGGGCTGTACAATATAATAGCATACCATTTACTCGTCCATCTTGTCTAAGCGTAGTGTACACATGACATAGTACCATTTATCTTGGCATGATTGCTATACATTCATAACTTAATAATTTGAAGTTATAATTCATAACCTAATGGTAAGTTTAACTTCACTGTATTCAACGTTGTTTCAGTGAATTACGCAGCATGTTTCACTGCACGGCGAGTATACCTTAAAGAGTTAATGGACGTCCTTGTCAAATACGTAAAGCCGTTTCTTTTGTTATCCATCGTGGAATCGTTCTGAAATGTATCGATTTTCTGTCACAATTTCCTCCTCATTTAGGACGTGTAATAGCTAATCGCGTTCAGGAAATTCCGTAAACCCTCTCTTGTTCCATTAAAAAAGGGAAATTTTACCTGTAGTCCTTGACGTGTACATATGTCGAAGGTACGCAAAGAAACGTAGGAAGCGGTTGGTACCGGGACTTTCGCTCGTTGCCGTTAACTCGATCTTCTTTCGAAACTGATGGGCGTTTTGTCAATCGGGAAGGGGTAGCAGTGTACAGGCTGTTTCAGAAACTACGTGTTCAGTTGAAAACACTGGCGCCCTTGCGAGCTACTGCGCGCATTAGCGTGCATAGTTGGAATACTGCAATTGACGTTTCGTGAACAATAAGATCCTTGGTTCGATGCAACACTACTGCAGGTCATTTGACACCATCTACGTAGAAGAATTATTTACCATGTGAGAATAACATACTCAGAAAATGAACATTCTTCTTACCGTAAAAAAAAGTACTCTTCACACGAAGAATTTATGTATCATGCAGACATTCCGACCTTCGTTTACGAGCTTCCGAACAGAAAAACTGGCCTTCCCTGAAACTGATTGAGTTGGTGTTGAAGTAGAAACGTAACGCTCATATTATTTCCGTCTCCCTGGACTGTTGGTTTCTTACGCTTTTCTTAGGGCTTAGGCTGTACTACTATTGTTATATTAATTTTTATTCTATCTGATTTCGCCATGTTACGAAGTAAAAACCAATCTGACAAGTCATACAGGAATTGAATTGTACATATGACTCAATGAATGCATTATTATTATTATTATTATTATTATTATTATTATTATTATTATTATTATTATTATTATTATTATTATTATTTCCGATTATTCCCAATTAAAGAGGGCGTTCGAATTGGAATGCCTTTATGATTGTTTATGTTTTCTCTTTGCCCAAATTTTCATCATGTGTTCACTGCGTTGTTGTTTTCGCTCCAATGTCAATTTACATCCTAGCTTCTTCTATGTTGTGATGTTAAATGTATGCTCTTTGATAGTGTTTCTGAACTCGTTTCTATTACAGCATCATTTATTGGTATGTGTGCTTGTCTGAGGTCCTCCTCCACTTCTTTCATCCACTTCGTTTTTCCCTCGCCTGAGTTGGTGACTGTAAGAATACGTCTTAAAATTCTGTTTTCATTCATCCTGTGAATGTGTCAGTAGAACTGGATTCTTCTTTCCCTGAGTGTATCCGTAATTTTGTCAGTTGTTTGTAAATATCTGGTGCTGATCTCTTCATCCATATTCTTTGTCCTTGTAAGAGTTCAAACATTTTCCCGAGAATATTCCTTTCTTGCTTCTCTATTTCTTTGGTTTTCGTTTGCCCTCTGATTTGTGTAGGTTCAACTGCCTACAGTGCCTCGAGAAGTATTACAGTGTTGTAGTGTCTCAATTTTGCATTAATGCATACGGAATTTTCGTTGTAATAGTTCCATGTGAGTTTGTAGTTTGCTTTCTATAGTTTAGTAATTTTTTCCTCGTTGGCCCTTGGGCTGATTCCTGATGGCTGGATGATTTCTCCCAGGTACTTAAAATGTGGCACTTGTATAATTTTTTACGTGGGTAGTTACAATAGGCAATTTATCTTGTAATCTTTATATGTGCTGTTTTTGTAGGCCAGTTTTCTATGCAATCTCGTGTGGTTCTTTTATGGTGTGTGTGTGTCCCTCTTTTATGTCTCTATTCGTGAGTATTGCGAGATCTGCACAAGCTAGGTACTTCACATGGAATATATTCTCTTTTTAATGCCAATTTGGATACTTTTTTCCTTTTTGCCATGTTCTGATAATTTTCTCGAGAATGATATTAAAGAGCACCTGAGAAACTCCGTCACCCTGTCGCCATTACTACTACTGCTATTGCTACTACTACTATTATTACTGTTACTATTACTATTGTTTATGTAACGGCCATTTCTGATCACGCTACACGTTCTCTTACGAGGCCCAGTGATATTCTATCCTGGAGAGAGATTAACGTATGTCATTATGGGGATCAGCTTTTTTCCTTGGTAAGACAAGGTTGTTAAGCCTTGAATTATGAATTATGAGTTGACATCATGATGATGAGGGGTGAAGAACAATCACAAATACAACAACGCCTAAGTAGGTCTCGAACCTGCAGCCTCTTCGGCGCAGATGGCGCAGACCTTGCCGCAACCGCCTGCGCCACGGGACCGAGTTATTATTTCCCTAATTCACGGCTAAAGATGTTCTGTGTCGGTTGATTATAAAGTCTACTCCGGGTTCCAACCAGGTTCGTAAGCAGCCGATCTAGGGTCTGTCGTTGCCTCTACAATACTCTGCGGAAAATCTGGACTGTTCCAAATAAAGCAATGTCTTGCATTTCCAAGTCATATGAATCACCTGGTAGTTTAGCCAAGTTCTTACACACATTTTGCGGTACAAATCCCAGAGCTCCTATAACTATCGGGACGACCTGTGCTTTTACACCTCATATTCGGCTAATCTCGATTTCCAAACACTTGTATTTAAGAGGTTTCTCTGCTTTCTTGGTTACGAAGTTTTGATGGCACGGCACAGCAACATCTACATGTAGACAATTTTTTCATTAAATCTCTGATAACAATATCCGGTTTGTTTGCCGCTATCGTGCGATCAGTTTGAATTTGTTGGTCGTACAATATTGTACACATTCCAACAGACATCACCGGTTTTGTTGTGTACCATTTGGGACGTGTTTGGAATTTCGAGGACGGTAGCGATTAGCCAGTAGAGGTATCTACTCACCCTGTGGTGTCTTTTCAGGTATTTGGACTTCGATTGAATTGGACAAGCTATTAAGCAACAATCTACTATTAATAAACAACAATCTACATATTATTATTATTATCATTATTACTATCATTATCATTATTATTATCATTATCATTATCATTATTGTCTTCGACTAACAGACAACCACGAATAAAGTAAGTTACTAGATCGGACGATGTCTCCACTGCATAAATGAGAATTATAGAGACCAACTGATCGTATCTTCGTTTCCGTGCTCTTCTCTGAGCAATTCTGGGAGAATACCTTGCATAATGGGCCAAGGAACACGAGCGATTCTTCTTTCCTCATTTTCGATTCGCTCGAAATCTGTGGCTCTGGCAATGAGCTGCAAGGAAAGTGACGCGTTCTAGAATCTGTCATGTTGCTAGAGAACGGTTTTATGTCAAGTGTAGCTGTTTGTTTTGAGCCAGAAAACCGAGAGAGATGGCTGAAAGCATTAACTGATGTCGTTGCAGTCCCTCTGACCGGGAGGTCCTATGTTCGAGTCCCGACAGTGGGAAGATTGTCGACACCAGCTTCAGCTATATGAAATTCAGTTGCTATCTGAAGGAGAATTCTAGAAGCCGGCTGATTAGTAGTTTTCCGTGGTTTCTCCGATCAACACCAGGCAATGCCGGAGCAATACACTAACAAACGAGCCACGGACCGCGCGCGTTCTTTCCTACCTCTTCCTTGTCCTATCCTCTCCCCTTACACATATTTACGCTAACATGCACTACACTTTCACACATGCCGGGAGACCGGTAGGGAGCTTAGACCTTATTCCGACGGGAGCGGTGTCCCGTCACTGGGCGATACCTGGTTGTGGAAAACCCCGCTAGCCGATGGTAGGTCGACACCGGATGTCACCATTCAGCGGGGTAAGATCACTGCCACCACCACCACAACAACAACAACATGATGGGAGAAACATGCACTACACTTACGGGAATAATAGCCCTAGTAGTTGACGAGCCCGTATTTACTAACTCGTTCATATGAGCCAGAAGATGGTTTTACTCAAAATACTATCTGGTTAGCTATCTTCATGAAATGTTTACTAGTAAAATTATACTTTTTTCTAGCCGACTCCGGACAGTCGTAAAACTCTGCGTAATGTCGAAAAACAAACGTCCACGGCTGTCCGACTATCTGCCTCCTGGCAGTGGACGCTCAAGCGCATTCTGCCGCCGACTGCTTCCGTTCCGGCGCTGACATCGGTTCGGGCCCGGCGACCGACCACGCACGCGAGCTGCCGCTACCGAAATCCTTTACGTGAACCAACTTTTCTTTGTCTGAATGAGTGCGTTAGCGGGTTCTTTTACAAATTCAGCCATTTTTAACTTTGGGAGTGGACTTCTTAAATAAAAGTGACTGAAAATAAATAACGTCTCCTCTTTGGATAATTCCTGCGGCTGTACTTCAATGTCTCCTTTAGAACGAGTCAACCATTATTCTGTTGAATTGGTATGTAATATAATTTTCTTACTCATTATTTCAGTTCTTTGATTTGAATGTCATTTTTAATCAAAGTAATTACGCAAAACGTAATCAATCTCTTATTTTCTTAAACTGACTATGCCTGTAGGTAATTGTTATGAGTTTTTACATACACATTTTGGTTATTATTTGCAAAATAAAATCACATTTTGAAGGGTAACATTTTGATTAGATTATCTTTTTGTTTATTCACAAAGGTGCAATAAGTATACTTGCTCTTTCTACATCTTCGTCTCTATTACAATTTCCTAATTTCTCCTTGCACTGCTAACTTTATTACATGATTATTTGGTGAATACAAACGGGTGCTAGAAAGGACACCTTAATCGGCTCAAAGATTTCTGTATTTCCAAAAGCCTTTCAAGCGCTACAAACGAGTGACCTCACGCAGCAGCGTAACGCTACGCGACCGGCGGCAACCGACAACCCGGCCGCCGCTCGCCATGTACTTTCCGAGCTTCACAAGAGCGGCGTGCGCGGCCAGCGCCTTCCATGTCTTATGCCCGTTTTACACGGCCTTTTTTTCACCATTATTCATCTGTACAGAAAAATGACTGTCCAGATGGGATGTAATTTGTACAGAATATTGACGCGTACTTCATTTTTCTGTACTGATTCCATTCAACTTGACTATCACGCTTCTGACACCGTATTCCGGGACTTTTCCTCGTTTGCTATGCGTGTGGTGCAATTTCTTCCTTCTGTGCAGTTTTGAGTGTGTTATAAAGTATCGAACTGTAATGTGAAATAATTAATGTGGTAAGAAAAAACATGTAGTACTTGTTCTAATGTCACCTCGTTCTGAGCTGAGTTCTAAAGTAACCTCAGTTAATTTGTAACTACAGATGTGATGTTCATCTGTTCAATTTTCAGCGGTTTTTGCGGTGTCCAGACGAAATATTTTCATCACGATTACGTGCAGAAAACGAAATGACTGTGTAAAGCACTAGCTCTCGATCATCCAGTTTCGATACCGAAACAAAACAGCATAGAAACGAACATCAACTTTCCATCCATTTTCTGTAAAACAATAATGAGAAAATGACTGCGTAAAACGTGCTTTACTCCGAGCGCTCGCCATATAGGACCCCTAGGGGCGGTAGGCATTTCTTAACAGAGTGCAGAACTCGAGACAATCCGGATGCCTAAAGCGAGAGCTCAGCACTTCTGTCACGTGTAATAATTCTCCTCAATCGTCATCGGTCCCGTTCTCGCACGATCTTTTTGCGGCCGCAGCGATGCCGGACCTTTGATGTTTTACCGGATTCCCGGTACACTCGTGAAATGGTCGTACGAAAATCCAAATTTCATCGCGACCTCGGGCGTGCTTTGCCCCATCTCTCTTGCGCGACTATAACACCACGTTCCAACTCACTTAAATCGTGTCTATCTGCCATTGTAGCAGCAGTAATAGATCTAACAACTGTGCCAGACTCTGGTTGTCTTATATAGTCAGTGCCGACCAGAGCGTCGTATTCTGATTAGTTCCAGATTTCTTTATTTCAAAACGCATGGCTGTACGAGTTGTTTTGGCTCTTCAGTGTATATACAAAGTAGGTAAAGTAAGGACCCGTGGGCCCACATTGGTGTTAGATTATGGGAATCATGGTTAGTGGTCGGAATCATCGATTAGATAGTCGCGCCTGGAGGTTATCCGAGTTCAGAGGAAGTCTAAAACAGGGATTCCTAACCTTGTTCTTTCGTTGACAAAATGAGAACTGTTTTCTTCAGCAACTCCCTTACGTTTTCTCTATAATATAATACAGCATCCGTAATCATGACACAAAGAATTGCACATTCTTGCCTTAAAAATTATGTCGTACACCAATATTCTCGTAAATATCTCAATTTTCAATAATCGAAGACGTTTCCACTTTTGAGTAGCTGAATTTCTAATACTCTTTCTTTGCAGTGGTTAAAAAATGTGTTTTACACACTGCCTATAACTTTCCTCGAGTGTGTATTCCGGAGAGTATTTCTTGTGGGATAGAGTATCGTTATGAATACGTAGTTATATCTTGAGTTTTCTAAACATTATAACTCCTATGGATGAACGACGGATACGAATGAAGTGGAAAGAATTTTGTAACTTATTGTTGTAGGTTTTTGGCTTTATATCAGAAAACTATTAATTTCATTAAAATTTTGTAAGCAATGGGATATTTATTTTACTAATCAGACGCCAGTTAACACTCGGCTATTAACCCCCATTCAATCCCTTCATCATATTTGAGACCCCTTCAAACTTTCATCGACCTCCTGGGGATCTATACCGGCGCCGTTGGGAATCCCTGGTAAAGAATGAAATGATGGTTAAGACAATATGGAACAACCACTTAAACGTCCCATAGGTTCCTGGAAGCCTCGGAGAAGGCAAAAATGGAAGTCTGGTGATATGCTATTTTCTAAACATGTGTTTTTTCACTTAACCAAAAAAAAAAAGAATTTTTAGGTCCCACACTTTTGTGCCCTGAGATATATTTCATTCCTAATGATCTAGCTAGTTTTTAAGGCAAGCCAATGTTCGATACGATCAGTAACGACATGCAAAGCCGAAAACGATAATACCATGGATAAAAAGTCATTATTTGTAATAAAACTTCTGATAGACCATATACCATGGACTATAAGGGAGAATATTTCAGCCTGAGTAAAACGACAAACATTATATAATCTTTATTGTTCATAATATTTTAAAATAAACGTTCCTCTAGTTATTTTTACTTAGTAGAGGATATTGGAATAAGTCCATATCTTATTTTGTTGAGTTTTATTAGTTTCGTTTTCAGACCGCACGGAAATGGAATGTAATAGGTGTTTTTGTGGTACGTGTGTATGCATCCTTGAGTATATGAACATAATACCTAGTATAACGATGCGATCATGTTTATGTACATAGTTTTATAATAATAATTAATAACGAAATTATATTAACATTTAGCAAGCCAGGGAGATAGAAATAGACACAAAGCTTGTAAATTTTAAGTTTCAAAATTTGCAAACGTTAAGGTACAAAACTTGCAAACGTTAAATTACAAAAAATAAATAGATAATTATTTTGTATCTCTCCTCATGGACTCAGTAAAGATCTTCTAGTGCGTAGTAATGTTTAAGAAGAAGAAGAAGCATATGGTGTCAAATGAAAAAGATATAAAATTGTTTATGTTGACACATTTTTTTCATTTTTCTAGCACATGTTTGACATGAGGATCGTAATAAATACTTTTCGTAATTGGCGCTCCCGAATACATTTGATGAAAGGAATCACGTTAAGTGCCGTTGCGCCTGCTGTTATTGGAATGCCGATGCCTGCGGTTTGTCGTTAGATTGCCCCCTCAATGCGTACTCACGCAACGTGGTACGTGTCTGTCGCGTGATTCAACCAATCCGAGATCTGAAGCGCGGGGCCAATTGACGGCATGCGTGGTATCTCATAGCGACACACATGACGGCAGATTGCGCATGCCGTGGCTGATATGCAGCGTAGCGACCAGCGCACTTAGCTTACCCACCTGTGTGTTTGTAGTATGCCCGTGTACAAAGGTGGGCTCTAGAAGGGAGTTATGGAGGACATGCCTCCCGAATATGACCAGACTTAAAACGTATTTAAAACTAGTGGTGATACAACAGCACGTACTTTCTCGCATTTTGTTTCACGTATTATTATAACACTACTTGAACCGCAAAAGTGTTTCCGACCAGCAGAGACATTGACTACTCTGAGATTCGAACTCAGCTTATTAAATTTAGCAAGTCTATAGCATGGCCTCTACTACTATCACCTAAGTCGGCATAACAACGTTACCGAACCTTTAAAAACAAGATGAAAGTTTGTAAGTTTCAAAAATTTAAATGGTTTACTGAAAAATATTTTTGAAATTTGAGAAAATGTTGTTTACAGAATTTTAAAAGTCTCTATTTCACTCAAATTAGACAAAAACTACTACTATTTTCCAAAAAATTGTACATAGTATTCATTATTAATAGAACTAAATATTAAAAGAACAGACTTCATTAAGAAACTTATGGTGTTTCAGAAGGGCACAGAGTTTCTTGAAGTAGTTATTTCTCTATTCTCTTAAGTCCGGTCTAGCTTTTCGGTTTTGACATCCTCTTACAGGTGGTATCTATTGGCGCCCATGTTTTCGCGGGTTTCGAA
This sequence comes from Teleogryllus occipitalis, assembly GCA_011170035.1. Lineage (NCBI taxonomy): Eukaryota > Metazoa > Arthropoda > Insecta > Orthoptera > Gryllidae > Teleogryllus > Teleogryllus occipitalis. The sequence continues at coordinate 10,241 of BLKR01011351.1, forward strand.
TCTCCGTACAACGTAGACCCATTGTTTGTACTTCCCCAAGTTCCCTGCCCTGAGCCTCCGTCTCACTATACCAAATCACGAAATGCAGCATTGAATCTAAGCACTTTAATTATTTTGGCACCATTCCTTTCCATAGAAACAATGTAAACAAAATTTATATTCAATATTAAATTCTATTAACATCTCACTCAACAGCGAACAATTCTCTCAGAACTCACTAACACAACAAAAATATTGTTTAACATAATATACACAGTACATATCAATGAACACAACGGTCTAGTTTACTTTCGTGAAATATTTATATTGAGAAAAAGGGAACATTTTCACGCTTTCTCAATTTTTCGAGCTCCTAATAATAGAATTGAAATTTGACTTTAACGATGTAATAAATAGTAAAACTCTGCCCTATAGGCAAATTTTCACCAAAAAAAATGGGAGCTGTTTTTGAGAAAATGATGTTTAAGCTTTTCTAAAACTGCACAATTTTCAACTCATTTTCGAGGAAACTATTTACGACTAGCTGACCCGGCGAACTTTGTACCGCCTAACAATCAATTCTTTAATTTTTTAGTTTGTTTAATACTTATTCTGCTATTCGGGACGCCGGGTCAGCTTGTAAGACAAAAAAAGAAAGTTATTAAGTTAACAATTACATTATGTCAAAAAAATAAAAATTATAGAACACCTAAAATTCTTTTAATAGTCAATAAAAAGTCACAATAAAATATTACAATTTCACATTTCTTATTATGATACCTACTTATTATATTTCATTTTATTTTTACTTATTCTAAATTAATTTTTTTTATTGTAGTACTTTATGGTACACGATATTTTTTGTTTGATTACCTGGCGCGTAAACAAATAGAACAGATGGTTTTCCAACACGGGAACAGACAACATACAATTGACTATGCGAGAAACATGGGTTTTCTAGATTAATACCACAAACACTTAATGACTGTCCCTGGGATTTGTTTATAGTCATAGCGAAAGCAAGCCGTACTGGAAACTGCATTCGTTCAAACTCGAATGGTACGTCAGCCAGAATCATTGGGATGCGGGGTATCAAAACGTCTTCTCCTTTATAGTTTTCTTTCAATATGATTGCTTCTATTAAGTTATTCAGTAATTTTATCACTAATCGTGTGCCATTACAAAGTCGTGGTTGGTTAAATGTTTCTCAACTTTATAACTACAGATTCAACCTTTAATTGAAGATTGTGAGGCGGCAATTGTGGCAAATCTAGTGAGTTTAAAAATCCCGGTGAATAGTTCACAACATCATCTTCATTAGTTGCCGTATCAACTGATTTATATGTCCTCATTTCGCCAGGAATGTAATCTTGAATTTTGAAATTTAAATCATTTACATCAGTGTTTTTGACAGCCAATATAGCTCGTTCGCTCAACCAATCATGGAATAAGTAATTTTGAGCAACATTTGGAAACACTTTTTGAATGAGTTCAGCTTTTGATTGAGTTAATTGAAAAAAACTCTCAGGAAAGGCGATGCAGCCAGTCAGCACGTCTACTGGAAATTTGCCATTACCAATATCAATGAGTTGTTGAGAGAATATGTCTCCAGATTGATCATTTTGCAACATAACACGCATATTCTTGCTTAAATGTAATACTTTGACATGTTTCCACAAATTGGAGGACTTTAAACATGCATTCAGTTCATCAGCTTGCGTACAACGTGGAACCACTGGCAATGTTTGCCGAAAATCTCCTGCTGATAAAAACATTGCGCCACCAAATTGGTTTTAGTTGTTCCGTAGATCTTTTAAAGTTCTATCTAAAGCCTCTAAAGATTTTGTATGCGCCATCGTGCATTCATCCCACACTATTAGTTTACATTGCTGCAAAACCTTTGCCATTGCAGAATTCTTGAAAATGTTGCAGGTTGGAGTTTCGTTGTTTTGCATATTCAATGGCAATTTTAGAGCTGAATGGGCTGTTCGACCACCTTCGAGCAAAGCACATTGAGAGAGGGTGTGGGAGAGTGGGTGAGGGAAACTGGGTGAGGGAGAGTGGGTGAGGGAGAGGGGGTGTCGGAGGGGGGGGTGTCGGAGGGGGGTGTCGGAGGGGGGGGGTCGGAGGGGGGTGTCGGAGGGGGGTGTCGGAGGGGGTGTCGGAGGGGTGTCGGAGGGGGTGTCGGAGGGGGGTGTCGGAGGGGGTGTCGGAGAGGGGGTGACGGAGAGGGGGAGACAGTGGTGAGACGGTGACGGAGGTAGGGAGACAGTGGTGAGATGGTGACAAATAGGGAGACAGAACCGACAGCCTTCGCATAGTTGCCTCCTGATCTTAGTCACTGAGCTGCCGAGTTGTGGAACTCCAATCCCTGTATTCTATGTGGTGAACAAAGAGGATTTTGGGTTGATTTTCTCGTGATTTCTTGCTTTTCCCCGCTAATTATACATCCTTCTCTTAATGCTCATTAAGACAAGTCGAGTTCTGTCGCCGTCTGGAAAAAAACATTCTACTCGGCTGACTGCTCTGAAAATTAGTTTTCCACGGTTTCTCCGATCAATACCAGGTGAATGCAGGAGGATACTAAACGGGCCGCGGTCGGCGCGTGAACTTTCATTTCTGTTCTTTGTATATAGTCAACCCTTACACACACTTACACTTGCATGCACTCCGCTACCACGCATGCTGGGAGACCAGTCGGGAGTTTAGAGCTTGTCCCAGCTCACACCTGCCGCTCTGGTTACAGATATCTGGTTGTGGGAAAGTCCGCTAGCCGACAGTAGGTCGGCGTCGGATCTCGCCATTGTGATTGGTTTTGAGGCACGATTACCGGTACCTCCCGAGCAAAAACATGCAGGACAATTACGGGACAAGTGACAGCAATTGACGTTCCTGGAATCTATAGAATTCAATCAATCTTAATTTTCATTACTCACATGTTAATCAGTCGTAATCTCCATCATCATTGTATCTTCCTTGGCGTGCCGTGCATGGTGGATCGCGACGATGATAGCGATGATAAAGATTTAGTTATGGTGTCAATGTCATGAACCCGCCATTTCAAGCCATATGGTAATAGTTATTGATACGAGTTTGTTCGTATTGAAAGTAGTATTGCCTGGGCACTACAATGTGACAATCTATGTTTTAAAGCTCTACTTGCTTTAAATGATTCAAAGTATGCCATTCAAAGTTTTATCTAAGACTATTATTACACCTGTTTTTGTTTTATTTGATATTTCTTATTAGGGTTATTTTTATAGGATTACTTTTCTTCAGGGATGCGTCTATTAATCATCTGTATTGATGAAATATGTATTGCGTTACACACATGTGCAATTATTTTAAATAATCATTTGTTCTTATTGTTCTCATCGGTTTCTACGACGAGAAACGGCTTATTTTTACTAGTTTTAGATTTTACAATATTTCGAATTAAGCAAACTTAATGGTACTCTATCAGATTTAGATGAGTTGATATGCAAATGTTGCAAAGAATGATTCTTTAATGTTGCAAAGAATAATTCTTTAATAAGAATGATTCTTCTATCTGAGTTGATAGAAGCAAAGCTATAATGTATAGCTTTGCTTTTATCAGAAAACTGAAAATGTACTTATATACAATATATGTTATGAACTAGTATATGTAATATTTGAACACTAGTGAGAGGAGCAGTAAAACAAAAAGATTTATTTAGTTTTCAAAATAAAAAAAACTACCCGTGTTATTTGAAGGGGAAGAGAAAAGAATTATTTACTATACAGAAGCAAACATTTACAGTTGCTCAGTGGATGCCAGGAAAGTGTACTGAAACGCAATAGATACTTGAAACGACAATATACAGACTATGGAATTAAAACATTGAATACGACGTCCAAATAAGTGTAAATTTTAATAAAATAAATACAATAGCATAAAACAGCGAATAGTAAAACATAGTTTTGATAGTTCTGACTTTCTCCTATTATAGTGATAATGAAGTTGTTACTAACATTTCTAATATACACGCGTAATTTTATGTTTGATTTGCATTGATGTATTTGTCACAGGACAGTAAGTGACGTATAGAGGAGAACTATAATTTGTCGATCACTCCTTTAAGTACAATCAATATCAACAAGTTCAGAAGAAGAGAAAATAAATGCTGGCATCCCGCAGATCATCTTTGTTAAGTTTGAACTTAACATACTAGGTCATACTAGGTTAACGTTTAAATTTTCATCGTCGACTGGTTCGCATCGTGATTACAAGCAGGCGAAATATCCTTCTAGGGTTGGCCAGCTTCGTTGATTTCTCAGACTTCTAACAACTCCCATTTTTTACTTTCTCACATAAACCCGTTAGTACATAAAGTTGTTTTTTTAATTTTTTATTTGTAAGTACTAATGTTAGTTTCTCCTGAATCAACACACGTTTTGTGTGGCCCTGAAATCGAGAGTGGATGGGTCTTGTCTCTATTTGTAGTAAATTACTTCCTGTAACACACTGTGTAGGAAGAATTAACATTTTGTGCCTCTTGGATACCGAAAACTTGGTAGACAACCTAAACATATTTATTAGCCGTCCTGACAGATCTAGCCGAACATATTGAGCTGAACTCCAGCCCCTGGAAATTTGAAACGGATTTTTTGAATTTTGGGGCACTATATATTAAGCAGGTACAGCATTTTCAAATTTTTCTCACAATTGGCTCAGAAGGATTTGATTTAAACTTTTCCCTCGGATAGATAAAGCACATTTTAAAAAGTAGCAGTACTTTCATTTTCAATGAAATCTCTAAAATTTTGAAATTTAATTCAAAGCAGCATTCATTGAAGCATAAGCAATTTATTCCTTTTGTGCAGTTTTGAGTGTGTTATAAAGTATCGAACTGTAATGTGAAATAATTAATGTGGTAAGAAATAAAACGTACTTGTTCTAATGTCACCTCGTTCTGAGCAGAACGAGGACAGAATGAACAGAACTAATGGGAAGCAACATTGATGGTAGAGCAACGAGATGCATTAGGAAAATGGATGTATGTTTACTAATTTCATTTATTAAAAATTTTACGTGTCTTTTATGAGGAACTATATATTTTTCAAAGGTAATTCCACGAGTGGTTTGGAAATTTACTAAGACTATTTCACGAATAAAATTTCATAAATATAATGTACTATTAATAATTAACATTGTTTTATTCAAATATTTTTACATCGAACAGAAATATATACATAAGGGCAATTATAAACAACAAAATAAACATAAGACAAACAACGAGCGAAATTACTTGAAAACACAGTTATTGAATACACAATGTTTAAAGTTTAAATTCGAAGGAAACGTGTTTTGTTCGCTTATTTTTAAGGAAGATGTTGAATTTCAAGCGCTACTATGTCTTAATTTATTTAATTGAAGAATGGTGTTACTGATTCATTTGGAGATATGTCTTGAGTGCCGATGTGTTGGAGTGTCCTATAATTTTTATTATTTCTTGCTCTTGTATGCCAACTTGGAGCATTTCAGAAACTGCAGTTGAACGACAAGAATGATTAGTTATTTTCTGTTATTTTGTGTCAAATCCAACTTTAGCTGCGTACGTTTTCGTCCACGTAGACAACTGATTTTCCCCAACAGGGCAGTTCTTGTACCAAATACCTGACTTGGTAGGAAGGGTTAGGTGTGACAAAAATGATCAGTTTTAATGTTACCTGTGCATTTTTTGCCCAAAGTTTGTATAATCTTACCGGACATGTAGAAGGCGACTCTTCATTTGGTGTCAACCATTTCATTTCTGTAAGCTTTCCATTGCCTCCTTGACAAGTCTTGGAAAATAGGGGATTATAGGCCATTCTACCGGTTTCTTTACCATCATGACCCAATTCTGTTTGGAAATAATATACTAAACATTTTGCCGCTTCTTCACCACGCCACGCTAATTCTAGTGAGGCGGCAAGAAAGAACTTTATTTGCAACCCTTCTGGCGTATTTTCTTCACACGTATCAATCATTAATTGGTACTCTTGAGATTTAAGAGCTACTGCACTAACCTTTCGTTTCTCCGGAATGTTTTGTAGTAACTTTCTCTTTGCATTTCTAGCATCTCTAGCGACTTGAAATTCCATATCTGTAAAGGGGTTAATATTTCTATTGAATTCTTTGAAAAATTTATTTTGTATCATTTTCGCAGTCACGTTCCATATTGTTTTCACGGAATATTTTTTATATTCTTCACCATTCACTTTTCTCATATTCATGCTCCAATCTTTTAAGATATTTGATATTTCCTGATTTGTATTACTCGCGGTTAATTTATATTTCCTTTCCTCGCAAACTTTCTCAAACCGATTCCAAATATATTTCCTGTTGTTGAGTGTGTTATTTGGTTTGAATTTACAAATAATTTCCTTTATTTCATCATTCGACGTCGAACCAAACCTTTGCTACAACATTTTGCGCTGAAACAATTTTAAACAAAAGATACACACCCGACCATGGAATAAAAATAATAGCAAAATGACATAACCTCTATCTGTAGACAAAACAAGACGCAAAATGTATCACCTCCTAGGAGGTGATAATCAATAACTGATAAATATGCATGGTAAAGTCGTGTCTAATTGGCTGGTAGGGTCCCAGATCATGCACGGTATTGGTTGAAATTTCATGAGTGGAATAGTCAAAATAAATAGATCCCAAGTTGAGTAAATACAGTAAGTAAAAAAATAGTTTATTCGATATTTCTCATAAAAATACAGTAATACATATTTATTGAAACGCGGTGCAGTCACGTTCAGAAATTACGTATTTTCAATTTTATTGTAGTTAGGAGTAAGAATGCAGCTTCAAGTGGTGTGACAGGGAACGTAGATACTTTTCTACATTCTTGTTGACCTTATAATCTTGGTATATTTTTAATAGTTCTCCAATGGCTCGTTGATGATTTACATATTTCTGGTTAATGTGATGTCGGAAATTAATTTGTCTGCTAGAGTTTTTTTCAAGATTTGTTTCATTTTCTTCCCGTGCAATAGTTTCTAAACGTCTCCAAATGTTCATATGATGTCCAAAAACAAATTCTTCGAAATTTAGAATGAAACTCTTTCGCAACATTATTAGTTCTACTATCACCCTGTAATGAATGTCAATATTGATGAAGATAGTATACTATGAACAAACAGAACTGAACATTATTATGTGAACAGAATGGTTTAGACGTTTTTGTTGAGCTGTTGTTGTGATCTCAATCTTACCACTCTGTTAGTAATTCACAGTTAACACGCCTATATGATTTGCTCAATTTTTTGTTTCCAAGCAAATGTTCTTAAATAGTTTCGAAACATGTTTTCTCTAGTTCATTTTTCATTTTTCTATGTAGGAACATTTCTGTATCAAATGTACCCTCTCCCTCAGAAAAAATGTCGTTCAAAATTCTATCTTCCACACCGCGCCGACAAACTTGGACACCCCTCGGCCTGGGGGAGGGCAGGGGGAGGGACGCGTTGACCAATCGCTAGCAGGTAGAACCACAGTTGTCTGTGATTGGTGCAACATCCCAAGGAGCAGAAAGAACGCCGTCTCAGGGGGAGGGGGCTAGTTCGTTTACGTACGAGACGGAAATATCGTCATATTTCCCTGCTGAAGGAGGTAGTTCGCCTGCGCGTATGCCACGACGAAAAAAATATTTCTAAGCGGGGTTTTCCGTCCAGAATGATTGTCTATAGACCAGTAAATATTTATCATTTTAGCAAAATTTATTATAACTTTTAGTAATCGATTTGTAACTCCTGACAAACTGCTATTTTGAGATATTCATTTCAGGCACAATTTGCGGAGCCTTCCCGGCCGTTCTAACGTATATTTCGAATTTGTTTATAAAATTATAAATTGTTGCAAAATTGTTAATTCGCTGTTTTTGGTTCTGGGACATCGGGAGACTCTCCCCACTTTAGATTTGCAAAATTTGGAAATTGTTTATAAATTTGCAATTGTTGCAAAATTTTTATTGTCTAATCTGAATGGCGTTTAAATGTGATGCAAAATTCCGGAATCCGTTCGGTGCTATTATATCTCGTTCTCGAGATATATGTAATTGTTTATAAGAAATTAACATCTTAGTAGACCCCATTTGTTTGCGCTTAATTCATTCGCGCTAGCAGATTAGCGTGGGATGGGCATACTGAAAAAACAGTTCTCCAATGCCGCGCTTTTGCCTGCCACATACGCTTAAAATGCACTTGCTTGTAAACAAATTCTGTGGCCAATTTAATTATGCTAAATTCGTATTTTTACGGCGAGTATGAGCATAACTTTTATTTGGTTTTTATATTCTCTTTTAAGTCCTACAATTTGCAAGTCGATATATTTATCAAATAGGGAAGAAATTGATTATAAAAAAAATATTTTTCAAGGTGCATTACGCCCAAACAATTGTTTCTGTTTTTCTATCAAAGGGGTGTTGAGCAACTGAATAACTGTATTATTAATTTTTTTAAGTTCCCTGTTAACACCGAGAGTCAGAAACTATTTGTTCCTCTTGTTTAACCATTACCATTAAAAATAGGGAAACATATTGCTTAGCTGTTTGCTATAAACTGCACTGGATTGGATGAAGGTAGTGTTAAGGTTTTCAAATACAGAAATATTCAATTTTGTGTTTTGAAAGATCACATGAGTCGAATCACACATCACAATATTTACACAAGTATAGAAATTTCTAAATAAACGTATATAAACTTTAAGTTAATACTTTCAATTCAATTTATCATTCCTTTCTAAAACTGCACATTTTGCATGATGATTTCATTGTATAATATTCAAATCAGAGCTTTATGTGCTAAATCTACGCATTGTTAATACATATTTTTAAACAACATTAATATATTTAATATACATTTAAAAGGTTTTTAGATTGGCGAACGTTTCAATGAAATTTCATGAATTCCTAAATGCTTGAAAATAAATACTTGTAAAATTAAATAATTGTAGCGTGTAAAAATATAACAAACTCACGTATTTGGTAAAACGAGTTGATATTACCAAAAGAAAGCAAAACAGATGTTATAACAATTCAAAGAGATTTAGCGTTTGTTTACAGTTTAGTAAATATCAATGCACTAGCATTTCCCAGTGAAAATACATAGAACGAACTTGGTGGTCAAGTGATATGACCTTCCCAACACAGACTACATTTCAGTATCGTCAGAGTTCGAAGGTGGTTTGTTGGCCGCCATTCTACGAATCTATCAAAACCTTGAATTTTGCACGACCATCTGTACAGCGAGAACGTAGCGGTTTATTAAACGGAAACGGGCCATTCGAGGTATCTAATGTGCACTCTTTGAAAACGTTTAACCATTATAAACTATCCCTAAGAAAAATATCAAATAAACAATGTTAAAGATCACCAGCTTAACATTGCCTTTACTATTTGAATGTTTTCAACATCCCCAAAACCAACAGAAAACCCATGTTTTTACAGGTTATTATAAAACCAATTCAATAAATATAAGCATTTATTCACGTTATTATTTTAAAACACTCAAATATCTACGATGTTATTTGATTCATGTCTTCATCGAAGATCTGAGATTAAAAAACTGATAAGCAGAGAAAATTAAAGTAATTTTGAGTGATTGATGAAGTTGAATGATCAAACGAAAAACAATGTTTCTTGCTTCATATAATGCTATCGTGTTTAACAGACATGTAATTACATGTGATACCTATATTTAAACATCCAAACTAATGAAAATTTTCAAAATTAAAATCATCAATAAAACGTTGATTCATCAGCAAGGATTATATTATTAAATACTTTTTTGAGATTCATGTGCTCCTGTGTGAATAACGTAGTAAACGTGATTCGTATGATCCAGTTTCTCAGAATAATACAAAACCAGCTAGACACATACACTAAACATAATAGTTGTCAAATAGTTATTTACGACATGAGTATCATAAGATATCTTATTACAATACGAAATTGGAGAATTATCAAACAAGACTCTTTAGCCGAAATTGTTAACCAATTGAATATTGTAATATAATGTTACCATTTGAATATCATAGAAAGTAAGACGCAATTTGTCAAAATTCATGTGAACTATAATTTTTCTTTAAATTTTACTCCTTATCCTGCGAAAGATGTGTGACAGTACTTATGTTAACAATTATACTGCCATGGGTTTAATTAATTAGTTTTCAGTACGCAAATTATTGTTTTTGGTTTTAAAGAAGCATGGATATACAGAATATCGGGGAAGGAAACGTCGAAAGTTTGAAAAACGCTGTTTAAACAATTTTAATCATACTTTGTCTAATAAACTACATAGATATTTTGAATGGCTGAGCTGCAATAAACACGCAAATTTTGGTTTGAAAATATGATTTCTACGCAAAACTTTGCATTCTAGAATCATGTAAACACCCCAGAAACATGTAACATATTTATTATTAACAATATAGTTTTTTGTACTTTTGAGATAATACTGTTGGAAAAAAAATTTTAAAAAACAGTAGCCCTCCAAAGAATAAGGAAGCGGTTAGACCCAATAGCAGCAATCATTACTAGTGAAGAGTGGATCATTACTAGGAAAGAGTGGAGTGTTTCATTTACATTAATTTAATATCTCTTTTAAAAAAGAGATTTCATGAAACAAAAATCTCTAGCGTTAATATTTGTTTTCGACAATGTTAATAGGTATTTGTTCGCAATTTTCGAAAATTCAGATCGTTCGCCAAAAATTGAACGTACGCCACTTTTAAACATCTTGTGCTTCGAGGAATAGATTTACAGAAAAATTGGAGCTCTTTTTGAGGAAATTATGTAAATATGATGGGGTTTGGTGTAAAGTATCTTCAAAATTAAAAGATTAGTTTCAAATTCGAAGATTCGTAATATTAGCCAGATCGTTCAAGGAATATCCATTTTGGTGAAAATCGCGTTTACTTTAGGCTCTAGAATTACTCACACGAAGACGGATTCACAAAGAGGTTTTTTGGAAAATCAATTTTTCGGGTTCAAAAAACAAGCGTTTTGACAGCCTTGTGTATAGAAAATAAAAGAACAATACCAACAATCCACTTTTTTCGAACTAGCTACTTACAAAACGTGTTTTCTGTAAAAATTTCGACACTTCCTCCTACGGCATTACGTAACTCTTTACACGTGGAGGTAAAAAAATTCCAGAGTTACTGGGATTTGAACTCGGATCCCTGTAGTCTGTAGGTCTGGCTCGACCGCACTGTGCTATCACAGATATTTCTCAACACGCTGTCCAAGCACACTTATTACGAAAAGAATAGTTACGTGATATTCATTGCACTTAGATTTTTTATTAGAGGAATGTTCTACATGTTTCAAAGGTATCAAATTCGCAATAAGAATTTAAACGATTACAACCCACGCAACTACATAGCTCATTTTACTTAGAAATATTTTCAACCAGAAGCCGTGGTTTTTAGAACCCTCTGTGGAAGTCGTTGCCGGTCTTATCTTTCGGCGACTGTGGCTAAGGTTGAATTACGTCACAGATGAAAGTTGCGATAACGCTAGAGCTCAACACGGGCGCTTGCAGACGTTCTGAAGCCAGAATCGCAATAGGGGCATATTTATACGTGATTCTTAAAGACATTAACACACTAAAATAAGTAGTGGCGCCTCAAAACACATGCTTTGTGATATTTTTAATGGATACGAATGATTATAACTATACAATTAACCGCAAAATTGTTTCTACCCGCAAAAATTATTCGCCGTGGATGAGATTCGATCTTACGTGCCTAAGCTTCTCCAACAGTGCGCTTACCTGCTATACCACAGAAACTCTTATAACTTTTGTCTCTCACAAAGATGATTTTAAACTGTCATGTATCACAGATTTGACTAAAGAAGAACGTGCGGCGTTTAGATGCTTGTGTTAACTACAGACGGACAGACAGACGCCAACATGAGATCTACACCATTCTCTTAAACGTTCTTGAGATTATGGAAAAAAATTAATCAAAACCGATGACGCCGCTTTTGAGAAAATTTTGAAAATATCTCTCGGGCTTTATGTAAAGTACCTCCCAAAATTACCCAATCGATCTTGTTGATATCACGGTCCCATTAATTCGAAACCGATATTTTAATTTTGGGAGGTACTTTACATAAAGCCCGAGAGATATTTTCAAAATTTACTCAAAAGCGGCGTCATCGGTTTTGATTAATTTTTTTCCATAATCTCAAGAACGTTTAAGAGAATGGTGTAGATCTCATGTTGGCGTCTGTCTGTCCGTCTGTAGTTAACACAAGCATCTAAACGCCGCACGTTCTTCTTTAGTCAAATCTGTGATACATGACAGTTTAAAATCATCTTTGTGAGAGACAAAAGTTATAAGAGTTTCTGTGGTATAGCAGGTAAGCGCACTGTTGGAGAAGCTTAGGCACGTAAGATCGAATCTCATCCACGGCGAATAATTTTTGCGGGTAGAAACAATTTTGCGGTTAATTGTATAGTTATAATTTTCGTATCCATTATAAATATCACATAAAGCATGTGTTTTGAGGCGCCACTACTTATTTTAGTGTGTTAATGTCTTTAAGAATCACGTATAAATATGCCCCTATTGCGATTCTGGCTTCAGAACGTCTGCAAGCGCCCGTGTTGAGCTCTAGCGTTATCGCAACTTTCATCTGTGACGTAATTCAACCTTGGCCACAGTCGCCGAAAGATAAGACCGGCAACGACTTCCACAGAGGGTTCTAAAAACCACGGCTTCTGGTTGAAAATATTTCTAAGTAAAATGAGCTATGTAGTTGCGTGGGTTGTAATCGTTTAAATTCTTATTGCGAATTTGATACCTTTGAAACATGTAGAACATTCCTCTAATAAAAAATCTAAGTGCAATGAATATCACGTAACTATTCTTTTCGTAAAAGTGTGTTTGGACAGCGTGTTGAGAAATATCTGTGATAGCACAGTGCGGTCGAGCCAGACCTACGGACTACAGGGATCCGAGTTCAAATCCCAGTAACGCTGGAATATTTTTACCTCCACGTGTAAAGAGAGTTACGTAATGCTGTAGGAGGAAGTGTCGAAATTTTTACAGAAAACACGTTTTGTAAGTAGCTAGTTCGAAAAAGTGGATTGTTGGTATTGTTCTTTTATTTTCTATACACAAGGCTGTCAAAACGCTTGTTTTTTGAACCCGAAAAATTGATTTTCCAAAAAACCTCTTTGTGAATCCGTCTTCGTGTGAGTAATTCTAGAACCTAAAGTAAACACGATTTTCACCAAAATGGATATTCCTTGAACGATCTGGCTAATATTACGAATCTTCGAATTTGAAACTAATCTTTTAATTTTGAAGATACTTTACACCAAACCCCATCATATTTACATAATTTCCTCAAAAAGAGCTCCAATTTTTTTGTAAATCTATTCCTCGAAGCACAAGATGTTTAAAAGTGGCGTACGTTCAATTTTGGGCGAACGATCTGAATTTTCGAAAATTGCGAACAAATACCTATTAACATTGTCGAAAACAAATATTAACGCTAGAGATTTTTGTTTCATGAAATCTCTTTTTAAAAAGAGATATTAAATTAATGTAAATTAAACGCTCCACTCTTTCCTAGTAATGATCCACTCTTCACTAGTAATGATTGCTGCTATTGGGTCTAACCGCTTCCTTATTCTTTGGAGGGCTACTGTTTTTAAAATTTTTTTTCCAACAGTATTATCTCAAAAGTACAAAAAACTATATTGTTAATAATAAATATGTTACATGTTTCTGGGGTGTTTACATGGTTCTAGAATGCAAAGTTTTGCGTAGAAATCATATTTTCAAACCAAAATTTGCGTGTTTATTGCAGCTCAGCCATTCAAAATATCTATGTAGTTTATTAGACAAAGTATGATTAAAATTGTTTAAACAGCGTTTTTCAAACTTTCGACGTTTCCTTCCCCGATATTCTGTATATCCATGCTTCTTTAAAACCAAAAACAATAATTTGCGTACTGAAAACTAATTAATTAAACCCATGGCAGTATAATTGTTAACATAAGTACTGTCACACATCTTTCGCAGGATAAGGAGTAAAATTTAAAGAAAAATTATAGTTCACATGAATTTTGACAAATTGCGTCTTACTTTCTATGATATTCAAATGGTAACATTATATTACAATATTCAATTGGTTAACAATTTCGTCTAAAGAGTCTTGTTTGATAATTCTCCAATTTCGTATTGTAATAAGATATCTTATGATACTCATGTCGTAAATAACTATTATGTTTAGTGTATGTGTCTAGCTGGTTTTGTATTATTCCGAGAAACTGGATCATACGAATCACGTTTACTACGTTATTCACACAGGAGCACATGAATCTCAAAAAAGTATTTAATAATATAATCCTTGCTGATGAATCAACGTTTTATTGATGATTTTAATTTTGAAAATTTTCATTAGTTTGGATGTTTAAATATAGGTATCACATGTAATTACATGTCTGTTAAACACGATAGCATTATATGAAGCAAGAAACATTGTTTTTCGTTTGATCATTCAACTTCATCAATCACTCAAAATTACTTTAATTTTCTCTGCTTATCAGTTTTTAATCTCAGATCTTCGATGAAGACATGAATCAAATAACATCGTAGATATTTGAGTGTTTTAAAAATAATAACGTGAATAAATGCTTATATTTATTGAATTGGTTTTATAATAACCTGTAAAGACATGGGTTTTCTGTTGGTTTTGGGGATGTTGAAAACATTCAAATAGTAAAGGCAATGTTAAGCTGGTGATCTTTAACATTGTTTATTTGATATTTTTCTTAGGGATAGTTTATAATGGTTAAACGTTTTCAAAGAGTGCACATTAGATACCTCGATTGGCCCGTTTCCGTTTAATAAACCGCTACGTTCTCGCTGTACAGATGGTCGTGCAAAATTCAAGGTTTTGATAGATTCGTAGAATGGCGGCCAACAAACCACCTTCGAACTCTGACGATACTGAAATGTAGTCTGTGTTGGGAAGGTCATATCACTTGACCACCAAGTTCGTTCTATGTATTTTCACTGGGAAATGCTAGTGCATTGATATTTACTAAACTGTAAACAAACGCTAAATCTCTTTGAATTGTTATAACATCTGTTTTGCTTTCTTTTAGTAATATCAACTCGTTTTACCAAATACGTGAGTTTGTTATATTTTTACACGCTACAATTATTTAATTTTACAAGTATTTATTTTCAAGCATTTAGGAATTCATGAAATTTCATTGAAACGTTCGCCAATCTAAAAACCTTTTAAATGTATATTAAATATATTAATGTTGTTTAAAAATATGTATTAACAATGCGTAGATTTAGCACATAAAGCTCTGATTTGAATATTATACAATGAAATCATCATGCAAAATGTGCAGTATTAGAAAGGAATGATAAATTGAATTGAAAGTATTAACTTAAAGTTTATATACGTTTATTTAGAAATTTCTATACTTGTGTAAATATTGTGATGTGTGATTCTACTCATGTGATCTTTCAAAACACAAAATTGAATATTTCTGTATTTGAAAACCTTAACACTACCTTCATCCAATCCAGTGCAGTTTATAGCAAACAGCTAAGCAATATGTTTCCCTATTTTTAATGGTAATGGTTAAACAAGAGGAACAAATAGTTTCTGACTCTCGGTGTTAACAGGGGACTTAAAAAAATTAATAATACAGTTATTCGGTTGCTCAACACCCCTTTGATAGAAAAACAGAAACAATTGTTTGGGCGTAATGCACCTTGAAAAATATTTTTTTTATAATCAATTTCTTTCCCTATTTGATAAATATATCGACTTGCAAATTGTAGGACTTAAAAGAGAATATAAAAACCAAATAAAAGTTATGCTCATACTCGCCGTAAAAATACGAATTTATCATAATTAATTTGGCCACAGAATTTGTTTACAAGCAAGTGCATTTTAAGCATATGTGGCAGGCAAAAGCGCGGCATTGGAGAACTGTTTTTTCAGTAGGCCCATCCCACGCTATTCTGCTAGCGCGAATGAATTAAGCGCAAACAAATGGGGTTTACTAAGATGTTAATTTCTTATAAACAATTACATATATCTCGAGAACGAGATATAATAGCACCGAACGGATTCCGGGATTTTGCATCACATTTAAACGCCATTCAGATTAGACAATAAAAAATTTGCAACAATTGCAAATTTATAAACAATTTCCAAATTTTGCAAATCTAAAGTGAGGAGAGTCTCCCGATGTCCCAGAACCAAAAACAGCGAATTAACAATTTTGCAACAATTTATAATTTTATAAACAAATTCAAAATATGCGTTAGAACGGCCGGGAAGGATCCGCAAATTGTGCCTGAAATGAATATCTCAAAATAGCGTTTTGTCAGGAGTTACAAATCGATTACTAAAAGTTAGAATAATTGTTGCTAAAATGATAAATATTTACTGGTCTATAGACAATCATTCTGGACGGAAAACCCCGCTTAGAAATATTTTTTTCGTCGTGGCGTACGCGCAGGCAAACTACCTCCTTCGGCAGGGAAATATGACGATATTTCCGTCTCGTACGTAAACGAACTAGCCCCCTCCCCCTGAGACAGCGTTCTTTCTGCCCCTTGGGATGTTGCACCAATCACAGACAACTGTGGTTCTACCTGCTAGCGATTGGTCAACGCGTCCCTCCCACTGCCCTCCCCCAGGCCGAGGGGTGTCCAAGTTTGTCGGCGCGGTGTGGAAGATAGAATTTTGAACGACATTTTTTCTGAGGGAGAGGGTACTTATTTTTGTATCTGTTCAATACTTACTTCTGTATCAATATGTGCCATGTACTGCAACTGTGGTGTAACTATAGCAAGTCTCCTTTCTTTATGTTGCATGTTCTTCCTCATTCATGTTGAAAATTTAAAACTTTTTTCCACGACTTGTTAATATTGTGGGACTCTTCACGCACTTGTAGCGACTAAATTGCGCCGAAGGGTTGTTTCTTATTACTGTTTTGACGTTACTAGATATTAGCTTACAATGGAATTCCTTTTGACTTTCGTGAGCTCCTTTGTACTTAATAAATGACGTCTCTGTGCCTTCTATTGAGTGTTCCATAATGTGTATTCACAGAGGTCTTTAAATTGAGCACTGGAGAACCGAAGTGGCATACGGCGCTGCTTCCGCTACCGCTCACGCCCTCGGTCTGCCCCTCGCCGCCCTCGCTACTTCCCTTGCTCGCCCCTGCCTTCTTCACCTCCATACCGTCCATGCCAATCCCAATAACCCCACCGACCCTACCACCTCCACTCCCGGTCGCCTCCTTTCTCGGCCGCCTCCACTCCTCGTTGACTGTTTTCCCCTCCGCGTTTATTGTCCCTCGCCAATCCCACGGCCCCGCTTAATTTCCTACCACTTCCACTACCCTCTGTCTCCAACCCCCGTTGCCTTCACTCCCCGCCACCTCTATCTTCCGTAGCCTGCATCAACACGACCACTCCCGTCTTCATCATCCTCCCCGCATCGCCCGTTTCTTCATCCCCTGCCACCCCGCCTTCCCCTCCGGCACCGCCCAAGTGAATCCGTTCGTCTCACCATCTTCATCGTCTACGTCGTTCCCACCTCTAATGCCCCGCCTCCTCGCCCTTTCCCCGTAACCCTTCTTCGGCTGCATTCAAGCTCTTCTGTTCTCCGTCCCCGCATTCCTCGCATGCGGCCGGGTGCAGGCCGTCTTTCCGACGAATGGCAGCGAGCCTTTGTTCGTGGAGCGTTTGTTTTCCACAGAACAGAGGTACAGTGTCATTGGACTGTTTAGAGCAGCCGCAGCCGATTACGCCGCCGCCGCCGCCCGTTCCCCACGCTACCCTTCGTGCCGCTCGCCTGGAACTCGGAAGGGAATTCGATCGCGGCCGCACGCACCACCCGGCCCCCACCCCTGTCCCTCCACCCCCGCCTCTACCCCGCGTCTCGCATCCTCGCTCGAGCGGCTCGACAGCTTCAAAACTTTTCAATTTGTGACACGTGGTGTCGCAGAGGGTGGGAGAAAGCGAGGGAGTAACGGGGTGGGGCATGGCGCATTGGGTGCCGCCGTGTCCTCCTCCCACCTCTCGAAGCCGCCTATTCCCTCTACCCCGTCATCACCGTTGCCGCGGGTGCACACCTCCGAATTCTACTCGCCCGTCACAAGTTAATGAGGGAAAGACAATGTGTTCATAGCTGCCAGGAACGACACTGAATGTTTAATGTGAGCCGAGACGGGGAAGTCGCTCTTGTGGTTACTTATTGAGTGCGTGTTTGCTCCATCTTGATTGTTCCTACTTCCGTGGGTGGGAGGGGGAGGAGCATGTGGTGTGAGGTGGCGCGGGGAGACGATCGTGGCGTGACTACGCGTGACGCGGAGGGAATTCAGCGTGGAGGGGAATGAGGGAACGGGGAGTGACGGGGAATGGTTTGATGTGGAATGGCATGGATTGGCGTGGTGGAGAGTTGTGTGGAGTGGTGTGTGGCGTGATGTGTGGTTGTGGCGTGTGGCATGGAGTGGCGGAGGATGTCGGAGAGTGATCCTGATTTGGCAGCGTGTGTTGAGGTGTGCTTTTGGTGTTTCGGCGGTGGGGCAGGATGGAATGATGTGGCGTGGTGAGATGAGGCGTAGATTGGGGTGAAGTGGTGGAGAATGATGTGACGCATCTGGGAGTGTTGTGCCCTGTCGAGGAAAGTTGTAGTGCGTCGGGGAACGATGGGTACTATATTCAGGTTTCGGTAATGGCGATTTTTTCGGGACGAGTAACATCACACCTGCATGAGAATTCTCCAGGTGAGCTGCTCTGATATAACACTTTAGTGGAGTCCCTTGTACTTTGATTGGAATACCGCTGATCTGATAATTTTCAAACTGATTTCACTACAGTATCACTACAGTACCGTAAGAAAAGAACCCCAACATACTGGATTCTTTCCTTTATGTTTTAATTATTTTCCCCCTTCATTAACGTTATTAACATACGCTACATCTGTTGTATGCTACATTGTTAAAACGATAATTATTTTCATTTTTTATGGTCAGTATAGTCTCTAATTGTATAGAAACCATTATGCAACAGAGAAAATGTACTTGGCATTTAAACATGTGTATTGATTTTTATTGTTTAATGTCATGTGGCAGTGAGGTCTAAAATAATGAAGTGTAATTTCTTGTGTTGATTCTGACGCGTGAATACGATTGCTATGTCGAGTGATATCGTTACAGACATCTACATCGGTTGGGAATATGTTCCCGCTCTTCAGTAAGACATATTTACAAAGACAACTGATCAGGAAGCATGACAATGGTAGAATATCTAGCTTAGCAATAAGAGACTTATAAGAATTACGTGGGTGAGTTTTTTTATTAGACAATATTCCCGATATTCTGCTTGGAGATTACGGAGAGAACTTTTCGGCCTACCACTCAGGTTATCCTCTATTCCAACCACTGATCTTCGAATGCTCTGAAGCCATGACTGCCTCAACCACCAGATATCCGTTTCCAGAAATAGTTTAACAAGCGA
This sequence comes from Teleogryllus occipitalis, assembly GCA_011170035.1. NCBI lineage: Eukaryota > Metazoa > Arthropoda > Insecta > Orthoptera > Gryllidae > Teleogryllus > Teleogryllus occipitalis. Next base: position 29,757 of record BLKR01011351.1, read on the forward strand.
CATATTCCCCTCTTTTTTAAGTGAGAACCATTGCGCAATCATATTCCTCCCCGAAAACCACTTTTGCTTACTGTAAATTAAAGACAATGCAACCTCCCTAAACTCACTGCTCCCTATTAGTATTCAAGAAATATTTCCAAGGGCTGAGAGCATATAGTGCTTTCAACACTTTCATTTCCGTATGATTCTGTCATCAGTTCAGTGACTAGTGTGTTATATATTAGAATGGTGACCCTGCCGAGACGTTCTCTGTGTTCCAGGCTCTGAAATACATTGAATCAGGATCATAATGGTGAGTAGCTGTACTCACTGTTTTCCGACGTGCATTTTCCAACGTGCACTTTACCTCCTTACTCATCTCTCAAATACATATATCTCAGGGCGACTATTTTCACTGACACATTTTTACTTTCTCGTCTTACTAATTCATCGTAAGAAGAGAAATTTATGTAATCGTGCGCCGGAAAACGGCGAATTTCGTAAGAAAAAGTCTTATAGCTGGGCCCTGGTAACGAAAAAGTGGATAAATCCTGTTGCTAAATTTAGAAACACAATCCTCTAACTCGTGATGTTGCTAAAATCCATGTTTTGTTTCTTGATACTGAAAAATCGATTGACAGCAAAACGTCCGTCTGATTTTCCTCAAAATTGATATTCCTCAATTGTTCTGGCTGATGTCGCTGGTCCTGGGATTTGAAATCGATATTTTAATTTTGGAGGTATATGAAGCCCCTCGGACATTTTGATTATTTTCAAAAAATGGCTCCAATTTTTTTGATTAAATTTTGTTGTTTAATACTGCGATGTTTAAAAGTATGATTCAGGTACCATTTTAGTTGATATCCCCGATAACCACTTTTCTAAAACTGCAAAAAAGAGACATTTAAAAAATACAAAATTGAAGATAGAGATTTTTGCCTCAAACAAAGTCAGTTGTACAAAATTATCTCTTTAAATAAGGTCATGTAGAATTTTTTTTTGAAAAAGCAGTCGTTTTTGCTTAAATTTCACTTGAAAGTTTCGAAAATTTTGTTTCTCAAAAACTACTTCAAATTTTTTTCCTTAAATTTTCTCCACATATGTAATAAGGGACAGTAAAAAATATGGTGCTATTCTTATTTACGGGTATTGCTCGTGGTGGTATGAGTGCCGGCAGGTTAACTCTGAGGATGTGAGATCCGGTTTCGGAGAGGAAAACAAACTACTCGTTGAAAACACTTTTGCTGGATTATGTAGTAGTATAACATTGCGGAACATTTAGAAACAATGCGGGAAAGTATGATCTTTGGCAGCCCCTCTAGTTTTCGTGATTCTCGTCCACGACATTTTTCGGGACTGTCTTGCACGCTTGACTGACAATACCGCTGGCCATATTTCTGAAACACCGTTCTGATTTCTCTCTGACTGGGATGACATGAACTGTTGTTGTTGTGTCCCGTGACAATGACATAGCAGGCAAAAGACTATAATTACTCGAACCAGGTGAGTTACAAACATAAAGTTTCCCAGCACCTACAGCTGGAGAATATATGAGAGAACGAAATATATATATGCAAAATCAATGAACACTCGGTAAATCAACATTTGATCAATTCAAATTGTTGAGTAATTCAAACCAATTTTTCTTCCCCTTCTAGTTCTTAATTAAAACGTATGAATAATTAGAATAGTCTAAAACAACATTCGAAAGCAAGTTTTTATTTGAAGTTGCGGACGATAACCTCTTCAGAATGAGAAAATGTAGTTCGTCAACCCCACATTTCCAGTGGCAAAAACTAGATCATGTGGAACCCTCTGATAACACATTTCTCAAAATCCATTAAGGTTTGCATGTCATGTGAGAATAAACCCACACTCCCAAAAAACACGGAAAATATTTGCTTACTCTCTACACGCAGAGGAATAAGAATGTGGAGTTCCAATTAAACATTATCTTCATCATACAAAGCATTCGGAGAATGAGCGTACACGTTCTATAAACTTTTTCGTTTTTGTAAATTTTTGCTAATCTCTATTAGTCTCGACCTACTGGAACTTTAATAATTGAAGTGGTTACAATTATTGTAAACTCCTCTTTGTGTACTTACTTTTGAAGAAAACTGTTTTAATATATTTTGTTATATTAGTGCAAAGTTCAGTGTGTCTCGAATGTAAACTAAATGTGTTGCATCATGTTTTACTCTTATTCTTTTCCTTTTCATTTGAAAATATAAAATATTAGTAACATCTTCTGTGAGTAATGAAAGTAACTATTTAGAAATACTAGGAATAGTGTAGCTTATATTCAAAATTGAAATCATAATGAAAATTATGATTCAAAAAGTTATTGGGGAAACCGGTGTTAACTGGTCACCTGGACAGTGTGTTCACCTAATGTTATCTGGATCTAACCTGTATACGAAGTCATAATCTGTAAATCTCTCACTCGATTAATACGTTACTGACGGTGGTCGGTTCACGTATGTCAACATTTTCATGCGTGAGAGTGTGTGTGAAAAGTTAAAGTTAACACTACTTGAAATATTCAAGTATTCGTACTTCAATTGATACGAATTGAAACGAGAAAAAGAATCAAATAATGATTCTTTTTCTCGTTTCAATTCGTATCAATTTCTTTTACCGTTGCAAATAAGCTTTCTATAACTCGGAAACGAAAATGTCTAGTTTATCAAATGTTAATGTTAATCTCACGCTTTTCAACATTTTATTATTATTATTATTATTATTATTATTATTATTATTATTATTATTATTATTATTATTATTATTATTATTATTAATTTTTAAAGCTTTTTTCATTTTTCAAGTTTTTATATTTAAAATGTTGCAAAAGGATTTTGGAACTGAAGAAACCGTGCGCTGATGATCTCCCCATACGTCACATACAGTTCATACTATTTTTGACTAAATAAATACTAAGTACAAAATTGGAAGATCCACGTGAGGGAAATAAAACATGAAAGACATCTGAATCTTAAAAATATTTAATAAAAACAATCAAACGTAAAATGCATGTTTGGGGCACAGAAAACACGATGAAATACAGTGATCAATAGATATCATGATTAAATTTTAGACGGCATTTTCTTCCTTACTTTCATAGGAAGATGGAGATTTCATTGCTCACATAATTTGATCGTGAAATTATCTTAACAGTCGCATACCAATGCCATTTCTGTACACGCAGAAGTTTAGTTGAGGGATAGGAGTGGACAGGGACCCCGGAATAAATTACAATATATTCGACGGAAAATTTAATATAATTAAGAACAAATGATATATGTATTTACTAATATATTACGAGTATTTTATGCAAATTTGTTTTAAAATATTTTCAATTTCTGACGGTTTATTTTCTGTTCTGAAGGTCCTGAATCTCGAGAAAAGACCACCAGCATAAGAGGTGAGGAATGAGGTATATAATCATTATAAATAACGTTAGTAATACTGTTCATGTTAGTTCTTACCTATAATTCTGAAAATATTCTTCGGCCGTCAGCTCTACCAGTTTCTGTGTGGGACCCGCACATTCGCTGGCTGCGCACACGAATTTTCGGCTCATCTCATTACGCATTCAGACTTTTTAGGCAATCAAGTGGACCAGGAGAACCTCAGCCATTATGCATATTGATTAATTTCACGCCCATAATCTGGATGCCGGGCGTTGCAGCGTAGCGTTCATTTCCTTCCGCACCGCGACACCCAGGGAGGCATTTCCCGGCCAAGCCCCGGTCCGTTCCGTTAAACTTCGCCCGGCACCCGCCTCGCCACGCTAGTTTCTTCAAAACTAAATATTTTGCGAAATAGTAGCATAGATCAAGATCGACACGAGGAATTATTTTTCTTTCTCGCCTATTCCGTAAAAAGATAATGTAATCGTCCGCCGGTAAAAAAACAAATATTTGGCAGAAAACTCTTACTTTAGGACCCTGGTAACGAAAAAGAGGATGTTGTAAAATATAGAAAAAAACTATAAAAACAGCAAACGATTTAGCCAAAATCCATGCCTTCTCAGTTCTTAATGCCGAAAAATGCATTAACGGTAAAAAATCTGTCTAAACGTCTGCCTGTCACTCTGTTCGCCTGTCAAGTCTATCAAGTCTGTCCATCAGTCCACCTATCTGTCCGTCTGTCTGCCCGTCTGTCTGCCCGTCTGTCTGCCCGTCTGTCTGCCCGTCTGTCTGTCCGTCTGTCTGTCCGTCTGTCTGTCCGTCTGTCTGTCCGTCTGTCTGTCCGTCTGTCTGTCCGTCTGTCTGTCCGTCTGTCTGTCCGTCTGTCTGTCCGTCTGTCTGTCCGTCTGTCTGTCCGTCTGTCTGTCCGTCTGTCTGTCCGTCTGTCTGTCCGTCTGTCTGTCCGTCTGTCTGTCCGTCTGTCTGTCCGTCTGTCTGTCCGTCTGTCTGTCCGTCTGTGTGTCCGTCTGTCTGTCCGTCTGTCTGTCCGTCTGTCTGTCCGTCTGTCTGTCCGTCTGTCTGTCCGTCTGTCTGTCCGTCTGTCTGTCCGTCTGTCTGTCCGTCTGTCTGTCCGTCTGTCTGTCCGTCTGTCTGTCC
>BLKR01011352.1:0-34273 GCA_011170035.1 Teleogryllus occipitalis
TCTGGTACTCTTGCAGCCACTGTCGACGACGCTTTTTGGTCACGCGCAAAAACTGCGGACAGTGTGTTTCCCAGCAGCATATCGAAATTCAATTTGAATCCATTCAACGACGTCTAGAGATTCTGGTGTCAGCGCGTGGCGGAGATGCAGATATGTCTGTAATTCGAATCATTTGAATAGTGTGATACCGGGAGCGGTAGCGGTAGCTCAGTGCATCAACTGATGTCACTGCAGCGCCTCTGACTGGGAGGTCCTAGGTTCGAGTCCTGGCGGCGGTAGGATTTCCGACACTAGCTTTTCAGCTAGTCAGGAGCGAATTCAGTCGCTGTCTGGAGGAGAATTCTAGTGGCCGGCTGCTCTGATAAGTAGTTTTCCGTAGTTTCTCCGATCAACACCAAGCGAATGCCGGAGCAGTACCCTAACAAACGGGCCACGAACCGCACGTGATCTGTCCTTCCTCTTCCTTGTCCTATCCTCACCCCTTGCACACACACTTACACTAACATAAACTACAGTAACACATATTCCGGGAGACCGGTCGGGAGCTTAGAGCTTGTCCCGGCTGGGGCGATGCCCCGCTGGTGAGAGAGTCCTGGTTAGGGGGAAACTCCACTAGCCGACGATAGGTTGGCGCCGGGTCTCGCCATCCAGCGGGGGAAGATCACCGCCATTTCCCGTGAAAGAATGCATTGCACTAACGGGACTAATGAACAAAGCAGTTGATGCGCCCGGAAATACGAAAACATCAAATAAAATCAATAGTGTGTTATTCCTAATCTGAGGAATAAATTTCATTGTAATAGTATATATCCTTCTTGATGTTACAATTTTCTCAAACACCAGAGTATTTATCGGCAACATCGTCTTCTAAAAGAAGTTTACGTATCTTTTCGCTGCCATCGACAATTTACAGGTCAAAACGTTCACTCATATAATATAATAAGGGGAATACATTATCTTATTCAAATGCCTAGAAACACAGGAAGCACACATGTAAGATAAGAATATTACACAACGTAACGGTTTTTCTGCGAGCTGCATGGTCGCCATCTGGGTCTGGGAATCCCATGCGCTGCACGCCAGAGGAAAGAGAAGCCACGTGACCTATCGCCCTCCGGTTTATCTGGTAGTAATTCTGCAAAATCTTTCAACTCACGATGTCACCAGATCTCGTAAATATTCACCGTCAACTCAGCGAGATATGGGGTTCTTAAAACGCAATTGGTCTACTCCACCAATGCTCACCTAACGAAGGATTAAATCCATAAATACCTCCCAGTTTTCTGTGACAGTTTTTTTTTCTTAAAACCTGATCTTCATAAAATCCGAAATACAGTAACACGTTATAACTTTATGCTAATCTCTTCGACAGTTGGGCCAGTAAACTAAAAATTCAACTTCATTTTGCCAGTGGTTTTTGAAAGATTTTCACCCTCAGAACTCACATATATCTCATCCCTTAACATTAAACGACGAACGAATAAACTGGCATCCCCGAACAATACACTAAAAATAGACAAAAAACTTACGTATATATTGCTTCTTTTATAAAATTTTAGGTCCCGGAACGCGCTTCAAATTATTAATTTATTATAAAATTAATTTCTGAGGTTCCGGAACGCCTTTCCGTGGCGTTCCGCCAGAAATCCAGTCTGTATATATATTAGGGTGGCCCTTATGTTTTGATGTTTTAATTTCAGGTCGCACCCCCTTCCACTTTTTTCGTTTTATTGCAAGGAAGAATGTAAGACGTCATTTGTTTAAATCAGCGGTTAGTAACCCGTACCTTATTGCCGCTGAAGTGGGAAGTACGCCGGCGTATGCTGTATTCACGTTGCTCTCCGCCCTGCGAGGGCCACGGTCAGGTTTAGACGCTGTCTGAGTGAACTGCGAGTTGTTCTAAATTACGGCTTCTATTTTGAGACGTGGCGATCGAAAATTCATTTAATTGGCAGTGAGTGTCACCAAATGACAGGAAGTTCTATCAAACCGACTATTCATGTTCTATCAAACCGACAAATACTATCTGTGCTATTTTATAATTTACACGAGGTAAAACTGCCCCTGCGTGAAAGTACAAATTTAGTAGTGTGAAAATGCCTCATTTTTTGGGAGGAGACTAGGATTCCTACAAGAGTAACTCCTCATTGTGAAGAAAAAATGATAATGATATACTCTCACTGGCGCAATCTTAAAAAAAACAATCATTCGTCCGACGCGCAGAAAGAACATGAACGTAAGTTTATTTCAGATTTAAATAATTTATTTGATATTGCTCAATCATCAATGCTTTAGAAATTATAAAAATTGAAGAAAATAAAACATTCTTACTTAGAGAAAGAGTGTCGGGGCAAAGGGGACATACTTGGGAAGTTGATATGAATCTAGCAAAGAGTGAAGAAAGGGCATTATTGAAATTTAGAGAAAATGAGAACAGACGGGCTAAGTCTCAATTTACTTCTGATATTACTGATATTTGTGTAGATTCTTCCGAAGATACGTCAGGTATTGAAGATATTTCTGATCAATCGGGGCCTTCATCAGACATTAACTAGACTTCTCTTGAAGAAAACCTAAATGGACAGATGAATTTAAGAATAGAGAAATGTTGATACTTTGAAAAATACGTGGTAGGAAATGATTTTTAAATGAAATAATGATGGCAGTGTTCGATCGATGCCACGTTAGCCAGAGAAATGCCGTTTTATCCGTTTTTATTCTCGAAGCCGCAGCTGAGTCTTTAGGACATAACGTACATAAACTAGCAAGCAATCGAAATACGATCCAACGATATCGGGAAGATTTTCGTAATAAGAAGGCTACTAAGCTTAAAGAATTATTTTAAAATAATTAACGTAGTTATGTCTTTTCATTGGGATTGTAAATTACTACCTGCTTTACACGTGCTATATTTAAAACTGAAAGGATCCCTGTCATTTCTTCGTATATTGGTCAAGAATAGCTGCTTGGAGTGTGGTAAATTAGAAAATTCTTCCGGAAAGGAGCAAGCTATGGCTGCCTGGAATGTTCTAAAAGATTGGGGATTTGAAGATAAGTTTCAAATTCTTTGTTCTGACTCAACCAGTTCTAACACTGGTCGTTTCAACACTGCGATGACATTTTTGGAGCAGTTTGCAGTACGAAGGATGATATATTTTCCATGTCGTCACCACATATATCAATTAGTGAAACGAATTGTTTTCGAGCATGAGTTACCTGGAGTGAACGGAGGTCCAGATGTTGTTGTTTTTTAAATACAGAGAAAATGGAATAATTCGGAAAAAGGACATTATGTCGATGGATATAAATACTTGAACAAAATTTGTGGTGAAAGCTAAATTCTGAGTAATGTGAATTATATTTTTAATGCACTCAAAAATGAAAAACTGAATCACGATTATCGAGAGCTTGTTTGAATTCTGTATAGTTTTTATTGGAAGGAACTCGGACTAAAATATCAAAATTAGGCCACCAGGAACATTAAACCATACTGGATGGATGGCAAAAGCAATATATTGCTTAAAAATGTCTTTGTTTAAAGAACAATTGGATTTAAAAGTGTGTGAAGAGAACAGTCTGAAAAATATTTTTTGTTTCTTCTGGCAGTGTAATTTAAAGCTTGGATGGAAAGTTTATTAGCACAAAGAGCTCCATTTAAAGATATAATGCTTTTAAAGAATTTGAAGAAATATGAAAAAATTAATAAGGGAATTTCGTCACATCCTTAAAAAAAATTGCAATCATCTACGGTATTTAAAGAAGAGACAAGTATTTTAGCAATTTTCGATAAAACTGTTAGTATTACATCCAAAAACGCATGATAGATTTGAAACGAGAAAGTATTATCACTCAAAGAAGATGCATCATTCATCCTAACGAAGCTCCCTCCTCTTAGGTAAGATTTTAATATTAATGACATTGTTTTTATTTATTTATAATACTTCCAATAAACATTTTTGTTTGATTTCATAAGACCATCAAATTTATAATTTATAAAATGTTTAACAGTGAGTTTTAAAAAATATTTGTAAATTAAGTCTCTCGAAAATTGGATATAATATTAAAATATCATTGTTGTATTTTTTCAGAAAAAAACAATAGAGGATTTCATTTCTCATAGAAGTTTAAGTTCATTAAAGAATTGGATGTTGATATTGGCTTTCTGAATCTTAGCCCAAATCTCTCGGAGTTTTGGATGATTCTTATTTAAAAGCACAAGGAACATTCCGCGATCTCAATGTTGTTAATGATGTAGAGGGGTGAAATTGATGCAGGATTTTAATGGCCTCTTAACAATGGATGAAGAGCAAAAAACAATTTATACACCAGTGTGGGGAAGACCACAGAAAACAATACCCTGGCACAGCAAGAAAGCTACTCTTGAAAGAAAATATATTATTAAAGCAATTTGTTTCACACACCTGTTTAATAATACCATTTAATAACTGTAATTGATAACTGTAGAAAAATTACAAATTTAATTTAAGTGAGTAAATACATATTTCTAAATTCTTAATTTTTAGCATTCTTATCTTCATTTTTCAAGCTCGATGAGGCAGGTGTTAAACTTCACACATTGGTGAAATATTTCAAAATTATGGTAAAAGGAAAAAAAGCAAAGGGTGTGCGCTTAAAATAATGACAAAAAATATCCACCCCTATAAAATAAGGGCCGCCCTTATACGCCTACTCCATCTGGATTAATGTAGCTAAAACTATTTTCAACAAATTAAACGTTTTTCAAAACTAGTACTCTTAACGGTAATCTCTAGCAACTCTCGTTACTAGCGTCACTTGCTCTCGTTACTTACGTTCCTTACTTACGTTCGTTACTAGCGACCAACTTCACGAAGATTTAAATAACGAACCCGTATCCAACCATACTAGTTATATTTTCCCCTATTTTTATTCTTCGTAGCACAAAACCCCTCATTAAATTCACTTCACCTCGGCCGAAATCCAATACAACCAACTCGAATTAACAACAAATTGCCCCTCCACGTAATTAAAAAAAATTGCTGAAATTGACGGTAATAGATATTTGTACGTAGTTGACTTATTAGCCTTTTATTTAAGCATAGTAAGTAAATTGGAAGTAAGCATCTAAAACATATATAATATAGAGATAATAAACAATTGAAATTATGTACAAACATTAAATGATGATAATAATAATAATAATAATAATAATAATAATAATAATAATAATAATAATAATAATAATGATAATAATAATAATAATAATAATAATATTTAAAAAACATAAATAAATGTTATATATTCGATCTATTTAATAATCAACACAATACATTTTTTTACATAAACTCAAACACATAGGTACATTTAGGTGTATGAGCGGGATGATCGCATTGCAGTTTATACGTTGTGTTACATCAATTCACTAATAAATTGCCAATAACCGAAACTAAACATGTTCTCTCTACGATAATTTACATATTGACATTACAATCTCGCTAGCTTTCAAAAATATAAATATTATTGATGCCACGCACGTCAGCCTTTGGTTGTATTCCTGTCTTTTAATATAAACTCAGAATGACTATCACCCAGTGACAGTTTCATGTTTGGAAAACGTGAGTATATTAAACGATTCAGAATTGCATGTAGGTAAGCGACATTTATTCTATCGGTAAATAAAATATTTACACTAATTAAATTCAAATTACATTAATTATTTGTTTGACAGTTTTGCGAGATGCAAATGGGATATAAATAAAACAATATGGATATAATTTATTAAGTTCTTTATCTATTTAATACATCGTATAGCACAGTACTTATCTTCCTATATTCAGTTTTCATATTTACTAAGAAAATTCGATTTCGCATACGAAACAGTACGTACACTTAATCTTGAATTATCGTCGAAAAGTTGAGACGTTAAAATGTATCCTTAGATTTACAAATTGAAATTATAACTTAACTTTAAAATTGAAAGTATAACTAGAATATATACTTCTTTTAGGGAATATTCTATGAGTTAAGTTAACATTAAGTTGATATTCATACATACTAGAGCCGTCAATAACAATTTTGAACTGAATAGTCCGAATTTTTGACGAACTGTTTGTTCAATTTGAGGAAGCTGTATCAATAGACGCGAATAGTATAATGCCAAGTAATAAGACATATTTGTTTCGGAATACCTAAAGTGAATATAAGTAAGGATTTAGAGCTCTGGAAGCGATACAAATGATATTTGTAATTTTCAAGTAACAAAGGTAATCATCAACCGGACGGGAAAAATATCAACACACGCATACCAATAGATTAAGGAAAGACGCAATACCCACCAAATCATACTAGGAGTTGCTTATAAAGTTTGCACTTACATACTCCTAAAGAAAAATTGTTAAAAACGAGCCGGCTAGCTGGTCGGTCTGTCGAAGTGTGTGAGAGCATGTTATCACGAGGGGATGCAGAGAAGGCTCTCAAGTGCTCCATTCTCTATTTTCTTCCTCTGAATTTCTTGTCACCTTCATTACTTGATCACCCTCTTTTTCTTCCTCGCCGGCCTCTTCAGTATGCTGAGCAACTAAATGTGTTTGCTGTGCATGGCGACTCGTGTCAAAGGAAATGGGTAACCTGGGAGTTGAGGGGACGGTGGGCGCTCATTCGTATGCCGTCTTGACTCGGAAACCTTGGGACAGAATCCGTCCGTCACTGCTCGCTGGGCGAACCCCGGTGAGTCTTGGTGACTCCGAGAAGGTACGTCCTTTCTACTCCAATACACTACATTTGAACTCGGTCTTTCTAGACGGGCTCTCGGAAGCTTCTACGCAGGCAATCGATAGGTTCGGGTTATGTGTGTGACTGCACTCCAGATTGAGTAGGACGTGGGGTCGTGATGTCCTCATATTAGTGTGAGCGGGGAAGAAGACTTCTATATCCCGTGGCAACTCCAGCATATAAATGGAGTGCATCCTTTGAGATTTTACACCGTTGGTTTTCTTTGTTCGTTTTACTTCATATTTTAAAAACATTGTTGTTTGACACTCACCAAGTGTCCAATTTATTCTCACGATAATTTGAGAAGTCGTCAATGATCTTAGATACTGAAGCATCTTATACGTAGATATTGATATAACTTATAGCTCCCAGATTTTTAGATTACGAAAAAGAATTGTACGAGCAATAACCAAATTTCATCCACGTGATTCTTTTAAGCAACTCTTTATTAATCTAGAAATTTTACCATCACCTTGTCTGTTGATTTACGAATCAGTGTTTTTTTGTCAAAAATAACTTGCATTAGGGCGGAAAAATATTTTCAGCAAACGCTGAAGGACAGCTCTATAACTATAATACTCGACGTAGTAATCATATTAATTAGGTGGCAGTATCAACAGCCCATTACAAAAAATTCACTTAGAATACATGAAGATTATTTTACACTTTGCCAGATGACATTAAACGATTAAATTCGATAGAAAGGTTTAAATCCAAAGTAAAACCGTTTCTTTTGCATAACTGTTCCTATACAATTAGAGTCTATACTGAGCATCAAAAGAAAATTAATTTTAACAGTGATATTTAATGTATTATTTACCAATTGGACTATATGATTCCGAACAACTTGTTAGAGTATTGTACCGCAACTATAGGGTCAATGATCCCCACCTCGGTCAGGTTTTTCGTCCTGTTTCCCTGATCCTTTGAGCAAATACTGAGATGGCCCCTTGTTTTGCTCCTGGACATAATTGTAACTTCATTATCTGTGCATGTTTTCTAGAACTCGGTGAGAAATATAGTTATTCAAATTATCGTTCTCCATGTTGTCGCAACAGGAAGTATTATTCCTTGACAAAGGGCATGATGAGGTATAAGAGCCCAAATTTATAGCTTATTTACCCTTGAAAATAGATTTTATTACATCGGAGCGAATATTTTGTTAACAATCCTTGCAAAAAACATTCATTCCTTTCTGTATTCAACATTCAAATTACATGGCTTGGGGTAGGGATCACAGAATTCACTTCTCCGAATAGCACGTCACACACAATTTTTAACTGTTTTTGACGTAAAATAAAATGAAAATTAAATAAAAGCACCCTTAAATATTAAAATCTTCATGACATCATTGCATGACATCATGACATCTGCGAAAGAACACTACTACGCAGGACGTAGGGTCAAACGCTGCAGACTAGCTTGAGCCTGAATGAGGAAGTCCGGGTGACGAGCAATTTTCTTTTACAATCAACTGTGGTAAATGAACTTGAGGACGTTTGGAATGAGCTATTTAGATGCCGATGATATCATTCTTGTTGGTTTCAGGTAGTTGGGTAAGGTTTTTCTTCTTCGGCATTTTAAGAGTTAGGATCTTATAACCTGTTCCTGTGTCGCATTTGCTCCTAGGCCTTCATACATCTCTCCTTCCTCTGCATCTGCTGTCCTCCGCGAGTACTGGTAATCTGTTGTCTGCTATCTTTTTCTTCAAAATGGATATTCCTTAATTGATAGGACGCCCACAATGCCCTCAAATTTAAAGCGATTCATTTAATTTGTACTCTCTTGGCCATTCACACGAGTATTTATTTCCAGGTGAAAAATTTGATACAAATTCTTCAACAAGGATCGTATTTTAATGTAAATATACTGCAATGAGGCCATTGATGGTCGCCGGACCCAAACTCACCCCTCGGTCACGCCGATTAGGACAGTCCCTGATTTGACACGGCTCAGCGCAAGACACGCGAACATGTGCCTGTCGTTCTAACCAAAGATTTACGGCTAAGGTGGGAGTGTCTCCCGGGGACAGCCCTTCAGGCAAAGAGCGGGCGGCTGCCCGCCCACGTTTACATTAGACCCCGGAACAAGCGAATTATAGAGATCCCGGCTACTGTCTAAGTCATCCCATAGGACTTATATAATCATCACGGAGACAGCAGAAAGGACTGCTTTGTTCATTTCTGATGTACTGGCCAAGACACACGCAAAACAAAGACCACCAATCAGGCGCCCAGAAAATGACGTTTGTTAGAAAATCCCCTATCGGCTTCCGACTCGCGTCGAATATTCGAGAAACTAAGATTTCGACCAATAACATTTAAAATTCCGATCACGTGAAGGAGCGATGTGCAAAATTAGAAAAGAGAGTGGGGATGCGACGCAGGAAGCTCGAGAGAGGAGGATTTTGGGCGGAACACATATAGAAGGCGAGAGAACGGCATAGGAAAGAGACTGCTGTGTTGAGGAGAGGTAGTTGGAGCCAGCAGTTAGAGTTGGTCGACCAACGGAGTGCTGGCGGCCCCGTTTGAAAGCACAAAACTGGAATTTATTCCATTTTAACGGGCCGGCGTCGATCTGTAAGGATCGATTGTGCAGCCGAGTCATTAAGGCTGAACGGGTACGGAGTAGGGGTGGCGTGTGATGGCCTCCTCCGATACCCACCGATCGGAGCTTTTTCATCCACCTCCTGACTACGGGCGGCGGATCGGCGAAGGATTGGTACGGGAAGGAACGATAGCACCGCACGTATTGCTGCTTCCGGCTGGCTGCGCCCTGCTACAACGCGGTTCGCGACAGCATTTGTTTTGAGGACGACTTCAGATGTGCAATCATTGAAAGAAGTAGACTCAACGACTATCATTTTGTACTAATTATAAAGACATTCAAAAAAAGAGTCATCTAATGTAAAAAATAATAATAGAGTTTAATTTAAGAGACTTTCCGACCAAAGTGTATCAGAAAAAAAAGCAATAAACGTGTTCTCGCCATTCAGGCGATTGACACTTAAGCTGGAACATAAATTTGTAATTATTGTAATAGTAGCCAACCCAGTGCATGCCCTCATTCAAGAGTGCTCATCTCTGAGGTTCTCATATGCCGGTGCCAGGTGACAGGTAAGTGCCCGTTTGGCGCCCATCATTTGTAAATTTAACGCGCACACCTGTCAGCTGATTACCGACACACTTCCGTGTGACGGTGTTTTCCCCCTTTTTTGTGAGGTATCCAGACCGCGTGCTGCGCGCATTGCTCACATGCGTGGGTTGCCGTATGCGGCAGGACGGGTTCATCACAATACAGGTATTTTAAAGAACGAATCTAACTTGATCTGACCGTGAGAGGTGGCTCAAGGCATTAAATGATGTCACTACAGTGCCTCTGACTGGGAGGTAGCTCGAGCCCCGAGGATGACAGGATTTTTGACACGAGGCAGATTAGATAGATCTAGTTCTGCCTGTCTGAAGAAGGATTCTAGCGGCCGGCTGCTCTGATCAGTACCTTTCCGAGGTTTTTCCTCTCAATACTAGGCGAAGGCCGGGGCAGTACCCTGACGAACGGGGCACGAACCGCGCGCAATTTTCCCTTCCCATTCCTTGTTCTACCCTACCCCTTATACACACTTACATGCCCGGCACTATCTCTCATGCTGGAAGATCGATCGGGAGCTTAGAGCGCTCAGCGGGTGGGTTGGGGAAAACCCCGTTAGCCGACGGTGTGTCGGCATCGGATCTCGCTATCCAGTGGGTCATGATTACAGCGACGTGACGAACAAATACATACTACAATTATGGGACTAGTGTCCTGGGCAGTTGACGCGCACGGAATTATTAGTAATCAATCAATCTAACTTGAAATTATTTAATGTATTTTTATCAAAAAATTGTAAAAACTG
Source organism: Teleogryllus occipitalis (assembly GCA_011170035.1). Classification (NCBI taxonomy): domain Eukaryota; kingdom Metazoa; phylum Arthropoda; class Insecta; order Orthoptera; family Gryllidae; genus Teleogryllus; species Teleogryllus occipitalis. Next base: position 10,643 of record BLKR01011352.1, read on the forward strand.
TACGTGATGTGTGATGAAAAATACAATCTGCTCACATTTTCTTGAGCTCTACAATCTCTTTTCCATTCTTTTACTACATACATTCGAATGATAATTAAAAATACCGACAAGACGACAATATAGCAACAATATAGGCAATTTTGCCCCCGAGTAATAAAAATATATAGGTGCATCGGTAAACGATTTGATTTTATGTTTCTAACAAAATAACATCCCGCACCCGAATTGATTCCTACTACAACCAACCAAAGGAGAGCTCAACAAACGTAAAGATACATTTATGCCCAGCAAAAAACCACGAGGTTATCTTAGCATTTGCTCAATGGATTTGATTTAACTTGATTTATTTGGTCAAAAACCAGTAATAAACTGTATGTGACGTATGAAGGATGAGGAATCATCATGTCATCTGGCAATGCGTTGTAAAGTAACGTACATATATTGTATGTGGATTTTTTGTAGTGAGTTGTTGATACTGATAATTGATGAACGTGATTTCTACGACGTGTATTGTAATTATAAATATCAGTATTGCATGAAAATATGTTTCCACCGTTAAGTCAGTTTTGACAAATATAACAGATTCATAGATAAATAGGCAAGGCAATGGTAAGATTCCAAGCTCAATGAAAAGAGGCTTGCAGAGCTCACGTGGATGGCATTTTTTTCATTATTTGAATAATTTTCTTTTGTAATCTAAAGGACTGGGTACCAAAGGATGAATTTCCTCAGAATATTGTCATATCTCAGGCGGTAATGCACATTTGCAAAATACACGCAACGAGGTGCATGAAAACTGACAGAATTTGAAAGAATTCTGAATGCGTAACAAAATTAAATTAATTTAGTGTTTAATTCTCATATATGTACATTCCATTGGAGTTTTCACTGAATTGAGAGACCTAGAAATTTTGTTACTTTAGCATCAGCTAATTGCATATTGTTCATTTTCAATGGAGCATACGATTGCCGATTTGAAACGCAAAAATTGAAACACGTTGAATTGCATTGAAACTGTTTTTCCTTCGTTAACTATGAATTGCATTGAAACGCATTGAAACTTTTTTCTTCCGTTAACTATTAATTTGTTATTATGAAACCAATTTGAAACTTTTAAAATTGTACTATTTATTGCTTCTTTCTTGCAAAGAACATCGTGTCATCGACAAACAGAACTGTTCTTCCATTTTTAATAAAGGAGGGCATATCGATTACGTATAACAGAAAGAGGATTGGACCTAGGATCGAAGCTTGCGGAACCTCGTGCTCAATTGGCAAAAAACTGGGAAGATAAGTAAATAATGTTCTTTCGCGCCAGTACGGTATTTTTACTCTTTGAGTTCGATGTTTAAGGTACGAGGTAATCCAATCTAGAGCAATACCACGCATTCGATATGAAGGTAATTTTGAGAGCGAGATATTATGGTAATAACGTCAAAAGCGTTCGAAAGATCTCAAAATATTCAATGAATGCTTCATTTTGGTCCATTGATGAAGCAACATCTTTAAGAAAAGAAAAAATGGCAGTTTTCGTTGATTTTGATTTTCTAAAACCGTGTTGCGAGTCTGAAATCGCTCCTTTTTACCAATCGATTGTAGAAAAGCCTCTCTAATATTTTTCAGAAAACTGACAAGAAAGAATTTGGGCGATAATATTAAATGTCATTTTTGTTCCTCTTTTTAAAAAGTGGTTTAATTTTTGGTGTTTCGAAAATATCTGAAAATGTTCCTGTGCATAAAGAAGCATTGAAAATGTGAGTTAATGGGTGTATAATGGCAGGTGCACACGATTTTGATAAACAGTCCGGAAATTCGTCTAAACCAGATGAATACTTATTTTTTAGTTTACTGACTATCCTGAGGATTTTGTTGGAAGAAGTTTCGGAAATAAATATCGGGTCGGAAATTTTTGGGAAGCTTATGATGTTGGATTTTTTGGTTTCAATTCCTTCGTGAGATCAGCGGCGATTCTGGAAAAGTGTTGATTGAAAAGATTTACAACTTTTCCGGATTACTTGCTTCTCTTTCGTTATCCTTTAAAACATTCTCTATAAGGTATCGAGATGAAGTGGTTGTATTTTTTACGGTATTCCACATTGCTTTAGTTTTGTTGCTAGCGTTCAAAATATCCTGATTATTTTACTTAATTTTTCCTGAACTATTACTCTTCTTAAAATTCTTTTGTGTTCTTGAAAGTAGACATGGAAACCGGATGATACGTCATGATATTTAGAAATATGGTAGTTAAGCTGTGCAAAAAACCTGATAGAGGTAGGGGGCCATTGCCTCAGAAACTGAAGTACATAATCTGGTGTACATTTCTTGTTTTAGATCTTGGAATCTTTTATCTGTGTGTATTGTAAATGACAATATATTAGTTGTTTCATCAATAACGTTGAATAGGTAACTTGCGTGATTGTTTGTTGTTCATCAGTGTTACGATATTTTGTTTTTAATCAATATTTATTTTCACTATTCCTGTTTAAATTTTGAAGATATCTGCACGTGCTGAAATAGGTATACTTATTTTATCATTTACCATTTTCTCTTTTTCGAATGTCTTTTCTATGCTTCAAAAACTCTGATATTAATTTTATAATCGATAAAGCAGAGAGAAACTATAGATATATTCCGTTTCTTTGTTGGGTTGGAATGAAAGTAGTACGCCTACATTCGGAATAGCGCTTGGCAATTCGTTAGTGTACTAGGGCTAGTAATTTAGAATTTTTTAGACGTATGAAAATTTTCGTCTTTTCGAGAGAAGTGTCACCATTTGTATCAGCATTTATACATAACTGAACAGCGGGTAACATACTTATAATTTTCAGGTATTTATTGTGAGACGCATAGAACGAAATAACCTTTTTTCGCACAAACCTAATTCAATGAAACAAGCTTATGTAAGTATATGATTATCCTATATAAGCAATAGATAAGTATATCTTTACTGTGTTGTCCTGTTTGCGTATAATATAGCTCTTTTGCAGTTTTTCCTCTATTGTTTTAAGAATATTCGATATTTTATTAAATCACAATGATTTTATTCATAATAAGAGCGAAAAACGTATATTCCCTACTATTTACCCCCAACGAGTCCAATGCGCAATTCAGAAATCCAATGCACGCACATAATGGAAGGAAAATAAGCAGCTTCCGGCCTTTTGAGAGATGTCTATTATTTCGTTTGATACCCAAGAAATCGGGTAAATTCCAGGAACATCTATATTCATATTTTCGGATGCGCGCAGAAATTGAAAGAAATCTAAGCAGCTTCCGGCCTTTTGAGAGTTGCCTTTGTCTTCGTTAGATACCCAGGATTGAAAGAGTCAAAATGAAAAGGTTTCGATTTTGACTGAACAATGTGAATATTGATTATGTTATTCCACCTATTCTTATAATGCGCGAACAGACTGAATTCACATACCCAATGTGTCACTGCTTACAACAAAACTTATGACATGCGACAGCATGGCTCCAAGGAAGTGGCCGCCCGCCATTAAGTATTTGCTATTCACGTGTGGCGTTAAGGAATAGCAACTTTTTTGAAATTCTTGACTTGTAAAGAAATGTGTATACTACAATGTTATTGCAGTATTTGTGGGTACTGTTTTTGTTAAAATATTTAATTCATAGTAGGATAATGGATCACGGGATCGGTCAATTAATGAATTACATTAGTTTGCCAACGTTTCGGAATATTTAATTCCTTCATCAGGGCTTACTACTTGTAATTCATATACTGGTCAAACATAATGTTCCTCCACAGCACAACTCCAATACAGAGTTGCTGAAGCACACACGCCCATAGCAGGTCCGACCATGGCCACGGCCCGAAAGAAAGTTTTCTATGGTCTATTTAATTCATTATTGTTACATGATAGTACAATGTGCCTGCTAGTTTTTGGAAAACCGTTTTGAATGATTTTGTTTAGCCACATTTCTGTAGCTGCAGGAGAGTAATCATATGTTCAATAACAGGAAATTTCTAGATTTAAGGCCTATTTCAAGATTCATAAAGCATTAAGATTTTTTTAATGCCATTGCATTTAATTCATCAGATTTGAAATATTCGTCACTTTCTGAGACGTTATTCAGCTTAATATAGTCTTTTGAAACATCATTGATTCGAAATTAAATTTAAACGAAAATCCATTATGCGGCTCAGTAAATGCTAGATTATTTCGCTCATTCTCCTTTTGTGATCCCTACCCGGTTACTCGCACCCTATGCTCATTCACCACCCGTTAACACGCAGCAATGGGGAGGTTTTTCCCCGGGAGCTTCTGGCGATTCCCGCCACGCCTGCCGTCACCATTCAGCCCTCCATCGCTCCCGCCGCCATGTCTACGAACAATCCCCTATTCGCCCCTCCACTCCACCCTCGGGCTCGTCCCGCCCCCGCGTCGCTCGCCCTCCGCTCCGGCTGGAACTCGTCGCCGATGTTTCACTCTTGACTGCTTCGACGATCGCCGTAAAGCGCTCTTTTAACTAACGGACGGATTTAATATCTCTCTAATTCCCCATTTCCGAGGAGGGTCCCGGAGCTTTTTCCAGACCAGCCCTTCTCCCCTCCGCCGGGCCTCGTCGCCCACACTCTGCCGCCCCCACCGCGCGCTGCCGCCCCCACCGCTCGCGCGGTGCTGCTGATTCCCCTCGCTGCCTAACGCGCTGCCGCCCAGCTCTAGCCCCTTCCGCCCCTTCCGGAGCCCCCGGCTCGCAAATGCGGCCCGCGCTGCTCTAGCAAATTCTCAATGCTCCGCTCGTAGTTTATAGCACTACTTCGGTTTTTAAAACAATCACTAGCATCGTTACCGGCTTAGGTGGCTCGGGGCATCAATTATGTCACTGCAGTGCCCCTGATCGGCAGATGTTTTGGGTTCGACTCCCGTCGGTGGCATAATTTACTACACAAGCTACATAGCTGGGACGAGGCTGTCTACCGGGGAATTCTCCTTACAAATGATTCCGTGTCTTTTTTTTTGCAACCCATACCAGGCGAATGCCGAAGTAGTTTCCTAACAAACGGGTCTGGACCGCGTGCGATCTTTCCTTCCTCTTCCTTGTCCTATTTTCTCTCCTTACTTACATTTTACAGACACATACATTTTCTGCACGACACTATCACACACGTTGGGAGGGCAGTCACGAACTTAGAGCTTGTCCCGGCTCCGGCGGTGCTACCCTGGTGTAAGATACCTGGTTGACGAAAAAACCCCGCAAGTGACCTCTAGTTCGGGATTGGCTCTCACCATCACCGCCACTGCCCGTGAAAAACTCACACTACACTTACGAGATCAGTGTCCGCAATAGTTGACGCGCCCGGAAACACGACAGAATCACCGAGAGTGGTAGCTAAGTCCATCAATTGATGTTACTGCAGTGCCTTTGACCGGAAAGTCCTAGGTTCGAGTTCTAACGGCGGCAGGATTTTCGACACTACGACACTAACTTTTCAGTTAGGTCGAATTCAGTCTCTGTCTGGAGGAGAATTCTAGCGGCCGGCTGCTCTGATCGGTAGTTTTCCGTTGTTTCTCCAATCAACACCAGGCGAATGCGGAAGCAGTACCCTAACAAACGGGCCACGAACCGCGCGTGATCTTTTCTACCTCTTCCTTGTCCTATCCTCACCCCTTACACACACGCACACACACAGTAACATGCACTACACTACCACATATTTCGAGAGACCGGTCGAGAGCTGAGACCTTGTCGCGACTGGGGGCGTGCTCCGCTGGTGGGAGAGATACCTGGTTGGGGAAACCCTGCTAGCTGACGGTAGGTCGGCGCCGGATCTCGCCATCCAGCGGGGGAAGATCGCCGCCATGTCCCGAGGAAAAGCATGCACTACACTTACGGGAATAATGACTTAAGCTGTGACCGAAATCACTAATCAACCAAACAAACGGCAGAATCAATAATCCATCACGCCAACGACGGGAAAGCCACCAGCGGTCGCCATCGCCTCCACGGTGGCCGCGCTCGTAATCTGTCCGTCCGTCTGGGGCGACCGCGGAGAGTTGCTCGGTGAATCTAATTTGCGAATCACACATCCAATCCCGCGCGCCGCTCCTCGATATTGGAAGGCGCGATAATAAAGCGGGACCATTCCGCGCCGAAAATGAATCTATGAATCACAGCGAAAGGTGGGTGAGGCTGAAGCACGAGCTGTTCTCTCTCCCCTCCTCACTCGTTTTCTCCTCATTCTCTCTCACTTTTATCTTTATCCATTCACTTTTTTTTGACTCTATGATTCCTCTCCTCCCTCTGATCTTCTCCTCCCCTTCTCATCTCCCCTCCTATTCATCTTTCCTCTCTTCCTTTCTCCTGTCACGTAAACCATTCTCCCCTTGTTCCGTCTTCAATTTATTCTCCCTCTTCTTCTCTTGCTCATTTCCCAGCATCTCTGTCAACACCATTTTCACTCACCTCGTCACTTTTTTCTACACCTTTCTTATCATCTTCAATATCATCATCATTCCCGTTCCTTTCCGCCACACTTCGTAATGCTCCAATAGAACACATGCAAGGTGGCTTAATTTAAATCCGATTGCTTTGGATGTATGTTGCGATGAATAGTGCTTTATATAATGAGTGTTCAGATTTACCCGCACAGCACGGAATGCACTACGCAATGACGAACGAGAATATGAAGTATGTTAACCATTAAATAAAAACGCCATTATCTTCGAAGAAATAGTGTACGCATTCTTTGTCCAGGTCTGTTCAGCGCTCGGACGAAACTAAGAACTAATGAATTCGGTGGTGTGGCTCATGCTCATTGTTGCATTCTATGACACGCCGGTGCACGACCTACACTTAAATCACAGAGGGATCTAAGAATTCGTCTTTGCAAAGCATTGAGCGGTCATCCCGACCGGGCTCCGTTTTCGCTACCTTGCAGAAACCCGACGCTTACGAGGGGCGTTCGAAAAGTAACTTGTTTCGATATGAAAAACAATGATCTGAGTTTTGTAACTTACCTTATTTTTCGACATAATCCCCTCGAAGTTCAGCACACTTGACCCAACGTTTCTCCAGGTTGAGGATCCCTTCTCTGAAGTGATTTTCTTCAAGACCCTCGAAATAGTCATTGACTATCTGGATGGCTTCTTCATTGCTGACAAATTTTTTGTCCAGCCAGGAAAGTTTTTAATTTTGGGAACAAAAGAGGGGGCCAAATCAGGTGAATAGGGCGGATGTGGAAGCAGTTGGAAACGAAGTTCAGTGAACATTTGCTGGGCGATATGGCTTGACTGTGCTGGGGCGTTATCGTGATGGAACAACACTTTTTTTCTTGCCATTCCAGAACGTTTATCCGCGATAGCTGCCTTGAGTTTGCCCAGAAGTGATCCATAGTATTTTCCAGGAATGGTTTTTCCCTTTTCTAGGTAGTCTATAAGAAGAATACCTTTAGCATCCCAAAAGATTGACGCCATCACCTTCCCTGCTGATGGATTGCATTTCGCCTTCTTTGGAGCCGGTTCTCCTCTCGCAAACCATTGTTTTGACTGCTGCTTTTTTTCTGGAGTGTAATGGTGAATCCAAGTTTCGTACATAGTAACAACAAAACGACGCAAAAAATCCTCTGGATTTTGCTTGAATAGCTGCAAACACTCGACAGATGTTCTCATGCGATTCATCTCTGCAGTCAGCAATCGCGGCACCCATCTTGCGGAAAGCTTATTCATACTCAATTCATGATGCAAAATAAAATGCACTTGGTCATTTGAAATACCTGTGGCCTCTGATAACTCGCGCACTTTCACTTGTCTGTCTGCAAAACAATATCATGGATTTTGTCGATGTTTTCTGGCGCCACAGCTGTTTTTGGAGCCCCAGGTCTTGAGGCATCTTCGATGCTTGTGCTGCCTCGCTTAAATTCGTTGACCCAAAGTCTCACCGTCTCATACGAAGGGCATGAACCACCCAATGTAGGCGCTATTCTTTCATGGATTTCTTTCGCGTTTTTACCTTCCATAAAAAAGAATTGGATAACACCACGAATTCCAGTTCTATCCATCTTTCACACTGACTCGCAAACGCTTTTGTTCAAGTCGCTGTCCAACAATGAGCTAGAGTGATCATGACTTGCAACAATGAAATTTTACCGTATATTGTTATAGCTTTAAATTAAAATTCACAGAAGTTGCTTTCGTCATCTCTTAGTATGCGAACCAAGTTACTTATCGAACGACCTCCGTATAGCTACAAGTATTTTCCCAGTGACAAATATGCTTCTAATATCCTAACGCTTTAAACCGCCTGAGGTGGCTCAGGACACTAACTGATGTTACAGCAGTACCTCTGACGAGATGGTCCAAGGATTCGGGTACCAACGGTGCCAGGATTTTGGCACTAGCTAGATAGCTAGGCCAAATTCTTCCGCCACTTCCCATGATAAAATTATGCACTACACTTATGGGACTAATGCCCATAGCAGTTAATGCGCTCGAAAACTCTAAATAAATAATGACTAAATCAACCAAACGGTTTAAATTTCCAATGGAAGTAATGTGTAATTGGCTGCGGATGTCCACATCTTACGAAATGTATTTTGCGATTTTGCATAGAAATATTATACATGACCTTTTGCAAAACATTGTGTACCTTCTAATCTAGGGAGTCGAAATTTAAAATATTTGCTGACGTTGTTTGCGGTCACCGTAACCCGTGCCTATGCGAGAACGAATTATTAGTCCGGCTGTGCATTATTAATTTTCAGACTTCCCAAACTCAAAGCCAGCACTTCTAATCCCCCTAAATCCCAGGGAGATTTTTTGCAGTGCTGCCCGTTCATTCTAATTAAATTTTTAGGGAAAACCAACATACAAAAACTGTTGTAATATTCATGAATATTTAGCCGGGCAACTGTCCGACATGCGTTTTTTAAATATATCATAGTTGTGAATAGTTTTTGGTCCTTAATTTGCAGCCTAATTTGGGTTCAAAGCCTTCAATTGAAATTCTAATTATCGTTAATCTTCGTCCTAGAATAATTCCAGAGATCAATAAGAAACAAGCTTGAAGTACATTGGATGGTTCCTATACCTTATTTTATCCCACGACCGACCAAATTTACGTAATAATTCTTCATATTCCAATTCCCAGCCGCAACCATCATTATTTTGCTTCTCCTGGGGCTTCCTGCTGAGCCTAGCACGTTTGCAGAGTATTTGAGCCTCTTCTTGCACGCAATACTCCCTAAATACATCCACTCCCCGCCACTGTTCCCCGTTAGTACACACACACCGCAACTCCACATCCCCGCCCTTGTTTCATTTCCCACTATCCCCCATGTTTGCCCTCCCCCGTCACTCCCACTTCATCTCTGGCCTCCGCCGGCGTCTCCGCCCCCGTCGCGCCTTCGGCCCCAGCGCGGCGCGGGCCAGCGTTTCCGCGTTCCCGGGGACCCCTTTTCGAATTAATTAACTCAAGAAATTACTCTAAATGAACACCATTTAATTACTTCCATAGCAATTTCAATTTAACATGCACTGGTGCAGCGTGGGGACGAACCGAAAATACGCGCGGCTGCCGTGACGCGGCGAGCGTAATCACGAGGCGGAGAGCAGGCAGCGGCCCACGGCCCACGGCCCGCGCTGCGCAAACGCTGGGCAGAGGCCGAGGCCGAGCGGGCGGGATGCCTGGCAGGAGGAGCCGACGCACCTACCCCACATGCGCTGGGGTAGAAATTATCACCAGCAATAACTAATAAATAATTACAGGTTACTCACAAACTAAATGCTTTTGTTATTTCGTAACTATTCCGATTGCTTGAGTGGTAAAATTATTTACATCCGCTGGTGCGAAAACTCACACTTCATATTATATTAATAACAATTTTAATAATAACAACGGCAGTAATAATAACAATAATAATATAATAATAAATAATCAGTGATCAAGATCTTTCCTTATCGTAACAGGAATGAGAAAATTGAACCAAGTACAAACTGCTGAGAATCACAAGAGAGATAATAATATAATAATAATAATAATCTTCTGATATTTGGACAATTGTTTTATTTCTAATTAATACAATGAAAAATAATAGTCATAATTACTAATAATTAACATTAGCTAGTCCCAGTTAACTAGTCTAGGACATTCCAAACTTTATAAATAAATTTTCTAAACAAGAAAATAGCTTCATAACTTCAATAGGAGCCTAATTATGAACGGTGAGCCCCCGAACTGTGCGTGGCGGCCAATGTTAGGCAAGAGTAAAACATTCTAATGTTGCTAAGCTTTGCGAATAAAAAAAGTCAAATAAACACTAATTTTTTGTCGAATAGAATTTCTGTATCTCTTTCTTCAATTTAATTTTTCATAGATTTCTAGTTACTAATGTATCTGGCTATCTATTCCAGGGAGTGGTGATCACCCTGTCCCAATCCTGCATTATCATCATCACGCCTCCTGTCTCAGACATGACTCTCAGAACTTCGGTCTTCACAAAACTCCAACCTAATCCCTCTCCCAAACCTCTTTGTATATAACAGATTTAATTCAGGAGTAAGAAATAATTCAGTATCCAACAGCAGCACACTTAGTAGAGTTTTGTGACTATGCTGTCTTGTAAACTGTTAAAAACAGTCTTCCATTTTTAGGGTGTTATTTTTTTATTTATTTTACGTCAAAAAAACAGTTAAAACTGCGTATGACGTGCTATGGGAAGAAGTGAATTGTGTGCACATTTTCAAAATTCTGTGATCCCTACACTAAGTCATATACTACTTGAATTTTGAATAAAAAAAAGCTCCCATGTAATAAAATCTATTTTCAAGGATAAATAAGCAAAAAAAATTTGGCTCTTATCCATGATGTCCTTCGGAATAATACTTCCTGCCACGACAACATGGAAACGATAACTTGAATAATTGTATTTCCCACTGAATTCTAGAAGACATGCACAGATAATGAAGTTACATTTATGTCCAGAAGCAAAACAAGGGGCCATCTCAGCATTTGTTCAATGGATCAGGGACCTGATCGAGATGGGGGTCATTGACCCAGAAGCTGCGATACAATACTCGTTACATATTGTTTAGAATTATACAGTCGAATGGTAAATAATACATTAAATATCACTGTTAAAATTAATGTTACTTTCCTTGTGATGCTCAGTATAGTCTCTAATTGTATAGAAACAGTTATGCAGCAGAAACGATTTCACTTGCGATTTAAACTTTTCTATCGAATTTAATCGTTTAATGTCATCTGGCAAAGTGTTGTAAAATAATGTACATGTATTGTATGTGAATTTTTTGTAATGAGCTGTTGATACTGTCACCTGATTAATATGATTTCTACGTCGAGTGTTATAGTAATAGACATCGGCATTTTCTGAAAATATATTCCTGCCCTTAAGCAAGTCATTTTTCAAAAAAAATTTTCTCTGAATTCTTTGTAATTTTTTGGATTTCGACACAGCTGTACCGCCGCAACTGCATGCTCATTTCTGAGATTCTAAACGCTGTCGACGATTCAGGGAATCATTAGTGACATTTTTGTAACAGCGAGTGCATTGGAATTCCAGCTGCGGGCTGACGGTCTAAGACAAAAATCGGGCTCAATCGCAATGCCGCGGGCAATACAGAATTGTCGTAATTTGCATCCTAATTCTGTCAGTTCACAAATTTTCGTTTTTCTTCGTTTACATTAAATAATGTAGATTTTTCTTTGACAGTACATAGAACTAATCAATTTGGATTCAGTGTAAGCACAACCTTCAGGACACAGAAAAGAGAAATTGTCAAGAAACTGGTACGCAGGAACGTAAAATTTCTCAGCAAAATGTCATAGGAAAAATCATTTATTAGAGAAAACCGTGCTGTGTTTTCTACCACCTGAAATCTTAATCTATGTAGAAAGGATGATGCATTAGAATAAGGTGGGGAGCGCTGTCGTGCAAAAGGCGTTAGTAAGTTGTTTAAGTAAAGTGTATACGAAAACCGTTGAAACATATCTTGAACTATAGAGATGTCATGCAAAGGTGTTAGTAATTTAATGAAACGATATACGAAAACAGTTGAATCATAGCTTGAACTATAGAGTTGAATGTAAATACTTTCATTTCCTGTAAAATTGTGTTTAATGGAGATATGCCATATTGGAAATAACCCCTTCAATTTCAGTCTGAATTGATATATGGTCTCCATACCTTCATTTCAAATTTCAATACTTCTGATTTATTCTATTATATTCACAACGATTCCAAACAAAATACCGATTCTCCTAGCACGTATTCCCCTCTGTGAATCTCGCCTCCCTAAGCCTTGCGGAACGTCAGCGTGCACGGTACGCAAGCAGCCAGGCCGGTGGGCTCGACCGTGTGTGCACACCGGGCTCAACGCAGCCTTCCTGCTCGCGTAAAATGCTGGGACAGCGATTACGTCATAATAGCGGCGGGATTTAGTTATGGCCGAATTGTATTAGCGGATGCGATGTTATTGGTCGTTGATTATATAAATGATTATATTTAATAACGCTGGGGTTTGCGTTGCTCGCAGCAATGCACGCAGTGGCAACGGCAGCGGCGGCGGCATCTCAATCCGAGGTTTTACGCGCGATTTCCGCGTCGTGTGAATGCACGTAGGCGCAGTGTTTAATTTACTCCCAACTTGGTTTGGGGGAACAACTGAACTTGTATCAGGCCAGGAAGCAGTGACTTTGGTTAATGCCAATTCTGAGAAGGCAAATAAATCTTTTTGAGAATTTTATGTGATGTTATGTAGGGCCTAAAGTCACAAAAATCAACATAATCAAGTGTTTCACAAACATTTTTTGATATAATGTTTTCTTCCAAAACTTCTTCTTGTGAAAACCTCTAAATAGTGGGTAAAAATATACAAATAATATTCGTGTGGTTAAGAATATTTTCCGATTTGTTCGTTTAAGACTTTCCATTTATGCAAATAATTGATATTGATTCTTCTTCTCATAATTCAATCTATTATATGATGTTTTTGAAACAAGAGTCGCAAATCTTACTATACTGAAAATTTTTACTTTGCAGCTACAGACCTCCAAACAAGTGAGCTGTAGATTACTTCCTTTTCTTAGAATATCTATGGATAAAAAAATATTAATAGCGCTTTTGAATCCATTGTAGTATGTGCACATTTCAAAATTGAATTTCTGAGCGAATATCGCGAAAAAGAGCAGTTTCTCAATTTAATTTATTCTTTTAATTTAGATACTTCGGTGAATAAATTGTATGCACTACACCTACTACACATGACAGGAGACCAGTCGGGAGCTCTCAGCTTACCCCGACATGGGCTATGTTCTGCTGGTGGGAAATATTTGGGGACGTGCCGACGTGTTCTTCGGCGCCGGATCTCACCATCCAGCGAGGGAAGAACAACGCCACTTCCCGTAATAAAACATACTATACTACACTAATTACCTTAGCAGTTAACGCGCCGGAAAACTCGAAATAATCAATCAATCCACCAGTTTCTCAGAATCTTTTGACAAAATGCTGAAGTGATCGTTTGTGGACGAGAAATGTAGTTTTTCTCACCCTTTACCTCAGAATCTTCCGTCCTTTTGGCGTTATAGCTATTCCCATAACTAAAATTGTTATGACTGTTATTACTGCCGAGGTCAAAAGTTAAAAATCGTGGCAGAGCGTAGCAGAGCCAAAATTTTAATTTTAATGAGGTCGTAATAACACTGCAACATTTCGTGGTATGTTCAGCATTTTATCGGTCATCATAAAATCTCACGAATTATGCGATCATTTACATTACTGCGATAGTAAACATGAATTCTGTTGCTGCGGCATATTAGTACGATATTGTGGGGTGTTACTTACGATATATCTACATAAAAAAATGTTCGTATACTGTGGTTCGAGAAAATGGATGCAAATAATTGTCTTGAACCTAAAGAAATGACGTTCGATTAAGAAATTGGCGCTATTACTTCCAGTGGCGACACCCTCACATCGTCAGTAAATACGATTACCGAAATAGTTTCATTTGGTGGAATATGAGGAAAATGAGGTTAATTTACCTAATCTACATTTTTAATTATACTATTAATAATATTACAATTAAGAATAATTATTCCCCAAACCAATGTGAATTACTTCTGAATTGTTTGAATCTAATTTGTTTTGAACATCACCATGTTTTTTCCTTAACAAACATTTGACTTGCGATGAATCGATGATTGTTTACGTTGCTAAGGATGTTAAAACCTGTTGCTAACGATGTTAAATTTCTTAACGTACAGATAGGTACAAGTGCTTGTTACAAACCTGCCGGGTTATATGTTAACAGAGGTTAAAGACGCCTGTGACCGATAAAATAGTTAAACTCGTAGATTAGCAGCATCGGAAACGAGTTTATAGGCAACGATTATACGAGATCGATGGTTCGATTCCGGCCAGGAGCGAGAACTTCATTCAAGTGTTGAACATTGATGAATTTATAGAGCTTGGCCGGATCGAGTCGGTAGATGGATTACCCTGATCAGCATTTACCGTAATTTCCCTGTTCACTTTCAAGTGAATGCCGGAGAAATATCCTATACAATGACCTGTGAGCGATAGCGATATTTCCTTCAGATTACCTTTCGTCCTATACATACCCCTAATCTGGAGTGAGACGTCGTGTATGTCTTTCATATTCCAGCTCATGCTAGCATACGTAAGCGATGAAGATATCCGTGCCATTTAAAGGGTGCATAAAAAGGTTGTTTAAAAAACGATAGTTTTTAATATAGCTGTCGTAAGCCGAGTTTATGTTTAAATATACTTACTAATTCTGATAGTAATTGTTTACAATCAAAAATGAATTCATATGTGCTAAGATACATCAGTAATCAATATATAATTAATTGATGTGATGGAGGAATAGAATATATGTTAGAGTTGGTAATTGAGTATGGTTTATTCTGAAACCATGTAAACAATGCTTTCTGATTATATGCAGTGGCGCTCAGAAATAGTATAGGGCCATCTTCAACCAAAGGTTTCATTAAAATTGATGAGTATTTTGTGGTAGTAATGAGGTGAGTCACATCTGTCAGGGGAGTTCTCATTCTATTTGATAGCATTAACGTCTCTATTTTGGTCAAAATGTTTCTTACATTGATCCAAACCAGAGCCCTTCATATACTCTATGAATTTTGAACCATAATTTTCAGTTTTGATAAATATTGTGATCCAAATTAAGATACTAGCATAGACGAATAGTGGGAGATACCCTGCGGCTAATGTGGCTTATCTTGTATCTGCCTGAAGCCCTTCAATGTCTTCCTTTTCCATAGAGAATCACCGATTATAAGCAGTGACTGTCATAAGTGGCATAGGACTATATGGCATCAAATAGTTGAGAAAAAATCTTTAATTTCTTTTAACCCTTTCAACCGAATCACTAGTGCGATATACCGATTCTAAACATATCTTTAATTTCTTTTAACCCTTTCAACCGAATCACTAGTGCGATATACCGATTCTAAACACTAACCATCGTAAATAGTACGGGACCATAATGAAATAAGTACTAAAGAAAATTTCTTGAATTATTCCACAATTTTTTGTACCGAATCACTGTGCGAAAAACTGACTACTAAGTACTATCGTAAATAGTAAGGGACTATCATGAAATAAATAGTCGAGAAAAATTCTTAAATTATTTCCACTATCTTTCATATTGAATCACAGTGCGATAAGCTAATGAAAGCACTTTCGTAAATAGGACGGGATCATTATGAAATAAATACTCTCAAAAAATTATTTAATTACTTTCGCCATATTTCGTACTGAACCACAGTGTGATATACTAATCTAAAAACTATTCTGAATAGTACGGGATCATCATGAAATAAATACTAGAGATAAAATATTCTTGAAATACTTCCATCATTTTTCATACTAAACCTCAGTGCGATACACTAATCATAGAACTACTCGTAAACTAAATAGTACGGGATGATCATGAAATAAATACTCCAGAAAAAATTGAAATACTTCCACCATTTTTTATAGTAAAACACAGTGCAATGTACCAATCAAAGAACTATAATAAGTTGTACGGGATCATCGTGTAATAAATACTCCAGAAAAAATTCTTGAATTCCTTCCGTCTTCTTTCACACCGAACCACTGTGCATGCGGGTGGCGCTGTGGTGTGCCACTGGACTGGCCCTGTGCGGGGGCGACCGCCCGCCGGGATAGAATTACGATCGGGTAGACGCGGAGAGCCCTGCTGCCTGCGCCCTCCTCGCACTTGAGGTCGGAATGCAAACAAACCCAGGACGCTGGTCAGGAAATGCGCGTAGGTCAAGGCATTTTCTGTCGCCCACGAATGAACGGAGCATGCTTTAGTCGACAGGAAACAGTTGTGCAGTCCGAGTGGTCGGTTTGTGTTTAGATTTCTTTCGTGCATGTTTTCGTTCACTCTTTATCAACGTGGTGCTGTTTTTTATTTCCTTTTTTTTGGCTTTCTAGTGTCAGGGTTTACTAGTAATTTAGGGAGCTTAAAGTTCAGCTGAGAAGACACCGGGTGACACATGTGCCGGAGCAGTACGCTAACAAACGGGCCACGACCGGCTCGCGATCTTTCCTTCCACTTCCTTGTCCTATCCTCTACATTACCACACATGCCGGAAGACCGGTCGTGGGTTTAGAGCTTGTCACGGCTGGGGCGGTGCACCACTAGTGGGAGACACCTGGTTTGGGAAAACCCCGCTAGTTGACGGTAGGTCGGTGCCGGAATTAACCATCCAGTGGGGGAAGATCACAGTTACCTCCCGATGAAAAAAACATACACTACAATTACGGAACTAATGACCTCCGCAGTTTACGCGCCCGGAATCACTATCAATCAATCATGTGGCTCATGTACTGAACCCAAATTCTCTTGTTTCAATGCATCAAGTTCAACTTGATACATGCTTCTTCTTTAAAAGCAACTCTGAAAACACGAAGCCGAGCCCAACGACCCAAGCAAATGCAGGGCAGTAGTCATGTGTTGCATCTTCAAGAACCAGCAACCTACCAACTGATACTTCATCCGAGTTCTATTTTAACACCGTCAAACTTTATTCAACTCCACAGCAGCAACGCACAGAATTTAGATTCAAAGTATTTTAAAGCTTATTTAAAGGTTGTTCTGCTACATATATGCAATAAACTAACGTCGATAGCTGTAGTGCATATCGTTGATATGAAAAAGATCTATGAAAATTGCTGTAACTTGTTGGAAAATCAAGAAAAGACAAGTTCCAAATGCAAATTATGCGAGTAAATAATTATGTACCGCTTTTTAGGTAATCCAGAATGAAGAGAAATTTAATTTGAATAGTTAGTTAGTAATATATTTTATAAAAGTATCAAAAATTATCGCAAAAATGACCCTTTTTTTAGAAAGAAATCCGAAATCGTATTTTAATTCATCCTTAACAATACCTAGATTCTTTGTTTTTTTTGTTTTTGTGAAAGAAAAAAGGAATGTTTTGGACAATCGGTGTTATTTTCTGCAGAAAACAATGACTTAAAATGTTCATCCATTAAGAACACAAACTTTCCTCATTAGTAAATCTATAGATCATATATCTCATTTCAAATATTCAGTGAATTATGATGTATATACACGATGTGGATCTACAAAAAAATATAACCCAAAAGCAATCCAACATTTTCGAAACTACATAGAGCATGTATTTAGTATGCTTCTAAAAAGGCTCCCAAAGCCAAAAAAAGAAGCACGAATTTGAATACTTTGCAAGTTTCTGATCCCCATCGTAATCTCGGAGAGGAGTGAAAATGTGGTCGTCAGCGACGGGCCTCGGAGGGTGCGCGATCCAATATAGGTGCGTGTGAGGGCTGCGCACGGTGCTTAATCTACCCCGCGTGTGGGCGTTTCCCATATGCTTCCCTGCGCAGTTTCTCACTCGCGTATTCTCCGCGCACACTTAAGAAGGCGCCGACATCGTCCTCGCCGCCGTGAATTCTTAAGCGCGGAGGTAGGTACCCCTGAAGGAGGTGTGACACTACAATTTTCAAAGGAAGACGAATCTCCGAATGGCCGCAGTGCCTTCACCGCGCATCTCACGCAAGAAAGTTCGTTATTTCTTCACAGCTCCACGCAGCCCCTCCGGGAGAGGGGGCAGGCGCGGAAGGGGGTTCCCCGCCATGGCCGCGCCGGATGCGCGAGGCGTGGAGGGGAGAGTGCGAGGCGGGAGGGGGAGGGAGAGAGAAAAGCTTCCGCTTCCCGCCCCTCCCCCTGCCCGGCCACCCCCTCTCTGGCCGGCGGTGCCGCCCCTATCCGAGGTGTGAGGAGCGGCAAAAATGTCGCCGACCCAATGTGTCCCCATGAAGTATAGTCGGGACGTGATCTGAATTCCGCTACTTCAAGAATTGTTTGCCGAAGCGTTGTCGTTGCCTGTTTGTTTTGTTTCTCGGCGGCGGCCGTTCGTCTCAGCCAGGCCCTCTCCTTCCACGCTCTGCAGCCGCCTCGGCGCCGCCCCCGTTATGACATCCATTGCCATCGCCTTCCTATGCTTGCTACTTTGTCACCAAACCGTTTGCCATTTCTTTACTCTTTCGTTGCTTATGTGACCTCTTGATTGCCGTTTCGTTCGGATTCTCTGGTGAACTCTCGTCTTCACATCGTCTCCGGTTCACGTCGTCTCGTCATCTCGTCGTCTGCTCCGGGTCTCGTCGTCGTTTCGTCGTCTCTCCCTCGTCTCGACCTGAAGGTTGCGGCCGGTTGAGTTCAGCTCTAAGCCAGAATTGCCGCTGTTTGCAATAACTGTGACTGGAATGTCCGAGCGTTCGGGTTCCATCATTGCCAGATTTTTCGCACTAGGTGATCAGCTATCTCGAATTCGGCCGCTGTCTGGCATAGAATACTAGCGACCGGCTTCTCTGGTCGGTAGTTTTTAGTGGTTTCTCCGATCAATACCAGGCAAATGCCGGAGAAGTACCCTAAAAAATGGCCACGGATCTCGCGCTATCTTTCCTTACATTTCCTTGTTTTATCCTCTCCCCTTACACACTCACGCCTTACATCCACTATACTAACATACACGTCAGGAAACCAGTGGGGAGCTTAAAGCTTGGCGATGGTTGTTAATTGTTGTCCGGACCGGACTTCGTTGACAAGTGTGTATATATATATATATATATATATATATATATATATATATATATATATATATATATATTGTGACCGTACTTACCTCCATTCCCAAATTAGGGATTCAAAAATGCCTGGGCAAGTACTTACCACACATTAAAATTTTGAATGCATAATACGCTGTAGTCGAGAATTATCAAGGACAAGGGATAGTTCTGGGGGTGAACGCCTTTACTAGGATGATGGTGGTTTTGTTTTTGTCACTTCTCTTATTGGATTCATTAGGCATCAATTTACTCGTTACAATTATTTATTTACTCACAAAGAACAAAAATGTTTAATAAATAGAAAGACCTTCATCACATGATCGAATAATAATAATATAACTAACATAACTATTGATTAATGCTACTTGGAATATACACATTGTTATTCGGGAGCTCCCATGTTCTTATACATTAATTATGCATCAATATTCTGTCTCCTTTTGTTTTATTCTCAATACTACGTTTGCCCTACCACTAAGCCAATAATGACAATACACTCGCCCCTCATTGAACATCTATAATCAGTTATCATTATTCACTCTTCCGATTCTACGCAAGTTAACACGTGTATGACTGCAATAGTTCAGTTCACCTCTTACATGTATTACGAACTTTGTTACTTATCGGTTATTCGTTCACTCCCGCCGTGGGAACAGCGCCGTCACTGCAAATGTCCTTGAAGCCGCCGGTCCGGGGTGGCCGCTCGTCGCCCTCGTGGTCGCTTTTTTCCCCTCGCTGCCGCCATGCGTTTTCCACTGTTCTGCTCCTTGATCATTCACTTACGTAATGTGGATGCGAATTCTCTCTTCTCATGGCGATTCACTAGTTCGGGATCGTTATTGTCTCCACACGCTACTAATTTATGGTCCGCATACATCACCACACCACGTGCTTTCACTCTATAATTTCCGTCCATTGGCGTTCTGAACACAATAATATCCAATTTTGTATTATTGTCCGATATTCCGGGCGTTCGTCTATGCATGTAATAGTATATCCACACACCTCTAGTCCTTGATGCTACTCGATTTCACCATCTCACCTTACCAGCGCTACACAGCACGTCCACATCACCCGCCATCATTCCCTCCTCGTTTCTAACTGCGTCCCACCGGCCGTGACTCGTTCTTGGCCGTTCCCGGAATCGTTCCTCACGTAGACCGATTTGCGGCCTCTTCCACGCGCCTAATTCGAATTTGAATTATATAATGACCTAATTGTCATCTGACCGTCAAATAAAAAAAAGGACAGAGTTCGCCTTTTCTTGGAAAATCCCCAATATTTGGCCTTTTCCTATTCGTATTGCTGTTTAACCTATTCAGTTAATCCGTCACCGTTATCCTTTGAACTTTCCGACTCTGCCACGGATTTTAAAGTAGCTGCTGGTATCCTAAACAATTTATTCCGCAACGGGTAAAATGTATATAAATTCTGACAATTGTCTCTCTGAATGTCTGGCCATTATTATTATTATTATTATTATTATTATTATTATTATTATTATTATTATTATTATTTATTGAAAATTATTTGAACTATTGATTTAAAGTAATTTATTTTTCTTGGATTGAAGCATAAATGTTAATAAAGGCAATGCGAAATAAAAAAGTATTGAATATTTTAGACAGTATTTTATATATCAAGCACACCTATTTTCATGAAAAATAAAACTTGCTTTCTTGAAATTGCTTCACAAAGCAAATAGTTCAACTTAACCCGTGTAAAATACCTGTATTCTATACGAGTGTCATCCCACTGCACTGTCTTAGCATGAATTGGTATATTCTTTGGTACAAAAATAAACTAATAATGAAAATGAAAGTTCTACTAAAGAAACGAGCAGAGTATTGATCTAGTATTATGTTACATTCGTTTCACCGATGAAAACCTAGAATATCTTTTAAATTGCATTGTTGTCAGTTCTGAAACTTTTGGAGTGCGGTGTGTTGCGTGGAAGTGGGGGTCCCGTAATCTATTGCTTTCCACAGAATACCACGACAACACACGATAGGGGCATCTGTCTCGTTTGTGATTGACGATGACTGCATGTACAAATTTAATCTACTACGACAGTTATTGCTTGTAGAAATAAATTTTATAGATGTGGTGAGCAATACTGTGTTATCCAACGTATTTATTGCAACAGTTTTTCGTTAATATATACGTGTTTTATTTCGTAAATTATTGTGATTAAATGAATAACGCTTCGTTACTCGTACTCCCACCTTCCTGATACCCACAGAGTTGTGTTATTGTATACCCTCGTATTGACGTTTCTTGACGAACTAAATGACTGACTCTGGGAAGTTGATAAATCAGATATTGATATCATAAGCGAGATTATTTTACAGAATGGTCTATTGTACATCTTACGCATATTTTGAAATTAAATTGTTAACTTCCTTGGAGTCAATTGAATATGTGTTTCATAGAAGTGTCAGTGTATTTATCGCACTCTTCCTATCACAAAAATGATATATAGGATTGTGTAATTATTGATTTTTTAAATTAATTTTTTACCTCAGCCTCACAAGTTAGTTATAAACATATTTTAATATATTAGGAAAAGCAAATCTCACCACCTTACATTTTCTTTATTCTATTGTTTGTAATTCCCTCCTTACCGCCAATTTCTCTCCATTATATATAACCTATTAAGGATGGGATTGTAAATGTTAATCTGAAACATGGAGACGAAGGATAAATGTATTACAGAGGCATTAACTGGAGTATAAAAAATGCTCTGAGATATATCGTTTTAACAGTGAGGAATGAATTGAACTTAAACAATTTCAATCTGCCAATGTTCCTCTTCAGCATCCCTTATAAGAAGCCGAATATGTTTCTTCCCAATCACTATAGAACGATGGCTTAAATGAATATTGTCCTTATTCTCTTCTGATTGTCCGCAGTGACTATTTCTGTAGCTCTGATGACTTCCATGTTACCTGAGATATTTTCGGTGTTCGCAACATTCATGTGATTTTTTGCAATCGTTGGTTTTATAATATCTTGCCCTGAACGGGAGCAATAGTAGAATTTTACCTAAAAAAGAAATGTTTATATACACTTGTAAAGCGCGAACATCTAACAACATCGAAACTCTTCTGTTGAAATTCTGTGAATACCTTGACTAGATTTTTGCTCTGGTAAGGAAAACGTGATAGAAACATGATACAAGGACTCGAT
Source organism: Teleogryllus occipitalis (assembly GCA_011170035.1). Lineage (NCBI taxonomy): Eukaryota > Metazoa > Arthropoda > Insecta > Orthoptera > Gryllidae > Teleogryllus > Teleogryllus occipitalis. Next base: position 32,976 of record BLKR01011352.1, read on the forward strand.
CATGTGTGTATCATGGAATTGTTGTGAGCAGATATCTTTAAAAAGAAGATTTTACTTCAGAGTATCATTCAGTTTTAAAATTAAATTCAGTTGTATTGTTTCTATTGCGTTTGAGACTATTAAGGCAATTAAACAATCTCGAATAGTTTAATTTTGCTTTCTGATGAACTACCTAGTCATATCGTTCACGCAACCTCAAAATTCTAAACCATTACATCAAATTTTACCTCTGTCATCTAGGATTCAAATTTTTGTGGAGTTTGTGTTGGGTAAAGAGGATTCCCGGAATGTTTTAGCAAGGTTTTCCTGTTTCTTCTGCTCTACTCGTAATTTGATCACTGTCATTGAACCAACATTCAAATCATGTGAAAATCATCTGTCATCATCATCATTTTTTCATACCTTTCGTACCAGATATGTTCAAAAACTCAGGATTAGTAACGATTTGTGGCTTCTTGAAGAGGAGTAAAACCATCCACTAGCAAAAATCGCATACGTAATAAAGGAATGCAACTGTTATTTTCTGTGTAGCTTCCTTGTCTTCTAATTTGCATGTTTTTCTATAAATGAAACTTGAGTGAAAAGTATGTAACCATTCGACTACCAACGGATTAACTGATTACCCTCTTGCACATTGTATCAAGATTTTCTAATTTTTATCTCTTTTTTCATTTTCAATTTTTTACAATTTCAATATTGTGGAATTCTTTTGCAGTTGGTTAGCTGAAATATATTAGAGACACGCCTTTTTTGTCATGTAGTCTTATTAGTCCTTTATTTATACCTAGAAATACTCCCTTAACTCGGTATACTTATTTACCTTATTTGACGTTTGTTTTCGTAACACGATTTTTGATTATATTAATACCATGAACTTTTGATAATATGAATGTGGACTTGACTTAGAAGTTTTATATCTGAGTTAGTTTCTTCAAGAATCAATTGCCATGTGGAACGAGCAATGAAGCTCATACGCAGATAAAGTTAATAAGGGCAATTAACACATCTGCAATTGAAATGGAAATTAGACTATGGTAAACAGCTAACAAGTAACTGACTTGGGGAGGGGAAAATAGAAACAATATATTTTTTTTTTATATTTTTCACTCGAATTTCACCCCGTTCTCGGTACATCCGTAGTCCCCACCTTAACAGTTAGCCCGTTGGTTCTGGCACTCCCACCGTCCTCGCCGTCCTCGCCGTCCTCGCCGTCCTCGCCGTCCTCGCCGTCCTCGCCGTCCTCGCCGTCCTCGCCGTCCTCGCCGTCCTCGCCGTCCTCGGCGTCCTCGCCGTCCTCG
>BLKR01011353.1:0-34271 GCA_011170035.1 Teleogryllus occipitalis
TTGGGTGGGGTTGGGAGGGGTTGGGTGGGTTGGGGTGGGTTGAAAGTGGGGGGGTGGGGTGGAAAGGAAGCATAGGTGGATGGAGGCGGGTTGGGATGGATTCCAAGTGAAGGGAGGGCGGTGACTGGGTTGGGGCTTGGCGTGGTGGATTAAAAGTGAGGGGCGAGGGCGGGGTGGGCGCGTGGCTGGGAGGAGGATGGATGGGGTGGGATCAAAGTGGGAGGGTGGGCGTGGCTAGGGGGCGACTGGTTTGGGTGGGATCAAAGTGGGGTGGAGGGTGGGCGTGACTGGGCCGAGGCTGGGTGGGGTAGGTTGAAAATGAGGGAGCGTGGTTGGGTGGAGGCTGGGTGGGGAGGGATCGAAGTGGGAGGGGAGGCGTGACTGGATGGAGGCGAGCAGCGCGTCGTTCGCGTGGCAGCTTCGCGTGGCAAAACAGGGTTGCCAAATCACTCCCACGGGGCGCATTAGCAGCTTCCTCCATCATGCGCCGCTCCGTCGCCTCGCCGCCTCCCCTTCCCCCTCCCACGCGACACCACCGTGCAACGAGGGCGACACGCCCCCCGCTACCCCACCCACCCTTCGATGCACTTCGATGCACTTTGATGCACCTCCCTGCTTTCTGCCACGACTCAGAATTCAACATGCACAACGTTGTTTCATACACTTGCAATTGAAGAGGCGGATCCCCAAACGCCCTGAGTCAGAAGATGTTTCGGAATATATTTTTGTATCTTTTTATTTAATGACCTAGCACGATTTTTTTTAAAATTGCAGCTGTTTCGGCTCAAAACTTCACAACTAAATGTATTTCGGAAAGTATTTCTATCTGATTAGATGCATTTATGACTTTCAATCTGTTATAACCACACAATGGAAATTTTAAAAAGAATAACTTAGTGCGTTTTGGAATCCACCACTTCAATTCATAAAATATTTCCAAGACCAACATATAATATTTCAGTTATGTATTCCTAATAAGCTCCTTTGATGCCTTTCTTCCATACAAAATTTATCTATCATTCTGGTTTATTAGTATTTCAACTCATACTACAATATCGTAATATGACAGCTCTATATTTAGAATTGTGTATCTACTTAATAATTGACCCGGCTAGCGGGGTTTACCTAACCAGGTATCTCCCACCAGCGGTTCACCGCCCCAGCGGGGACAAGCTCTAAGCTCCCGACCGGTCTCCCAGCATGTATGGTAGTGTAGTGCACGTTGGTGTAAGTGTGTGTGTGTGTGTGTGTGTAAGGAGTGAGGATGGGATACGGAAAAGGAAGTAAAGATCGCGCGCGATTCGTGGCTCGTTTGTTAGGGTACTAGGAAGCAGCCGACCGGTATAATTCTCCTCCAGCCAGCGATTGAATTCGACCTACATGAAAAACTAGTATCGAAAATCGTGAGGCCGTCGGGACTCGAACCCAGGACCTCCCAGTCAGAGGCGTATCTACTTAAAATACACTAAATAAAACTGTGCTGGTGAAGTAGTCAAACGTTATTCACTACACGTATTACTTTGATCCCAAAAATCAAAGAAAATACATCAAGAGCAACCTTTACATTTCCAAATATCTTCAACTCTTTCGTCATTTTGAGTTAACATTTCGGCTCTTCTTACTTACAAAGCGCCTGTGCGCTCCCTGTGATTCTTCACCGGTCGTTACCGGGATTAAATCGCCCCTGGCGGCTGGTGCGCGAACTACCCCGTATTTTAAGGCGGCTTAGGCCCTCGCCACCCACGCGCCCCTCCGCGGAAGGGGCTCTGCGATTTTGCGTTTTATTTCCGCCCCGCGTCCTTCTTGCCCCGAGTCGTAAGGCGGGCCCCGCGTCGGGGGAAACCGCTGATTAAGGTGGGACGTTTGTTTTCCTTTAGACGCGTTCGCTTTGATTTGTGGTCTCGGATATTTGCGTGCGTGCTTAGGAACTGTGTGCAAAGACGAGAGCAGGGATTTTGAAGCCAGTTCGTATTCACGGGAGGATGCCGTAAAGAAAATGCTGATGTGAATCAACGAGGGATTGGATGTTGTGTTTTTAAACGTACAAAAATGATTTTTTTAAATACGGTGTAATAAACATTTTAATTTTTTTTCAATTTTGGACCTTCAACTGACTCACAGAAACGTTCTTTCGTTTTGCAACAATTTCTGATATTTCTTGTTATTATTACAATAATAATGATAATAATAATAATAATAATAATAATAATCCGTTTATTATATTTATTACGGGTATTATTGTATTTATATTTATGAATATATGTTGTACTTGCTGCTGATGGTTATTACTATTACTATCAATTAAAAAGTTAAAGAATATTTTCAATATCTAATAATCTATGAAATTAGTGACATATTAGATTTGATATTCAATTTCTTAACTACACGCAATCATTGAAATTCAATCCCAATACTATTTCGTTCCAGCTCTTTACTGACATTAGGGAAAAAATTAATTCTTTTTCACAATTTTGCTTTTTAAATCCAATAAAGCAACTTCGAATTAAGAATGTACCATATGATATAAACTATTTCTAATTATTATAAACCAACTATTTTTTCACAATTAACTGACAATATATTTACCATGCATAAAAGAATATGAACTGTGGAAAATTACATCATAATATACCTCTACTTTCCGCCACAATGCATGAATAAATGTTTACTAAGAAAGGGATAATGAATTACCTGGTATATATTAATACTGATCAATCTAGCTCTTGAAGTGCATTAAATTATTGTTTCAGTAAAGTATCTCCCCAAAACATTTGTAAAGGCACCACATACATTTTTCTTTCTTCTCATTCATCGTTTGAATTTAACTTAATTATGTTCATAAAATAATTACGACAGTACATTTAATACATATATAATACATTACATAAAATAATAACGACAAAACTTAATTGTACGTGGAGAAATCTTATCACTAAAAACAATTTATGAGCTATAAATTTGAATTGGACGGAAGAGGCCTTCGTACAGTTATGAATATCTTACAAAATAAACCTTACATTGCAAAATAAGCTTTCTGTAGAGTTGCGCCCATCCTCCTTTCGACAGAATAGTTTCGACGTTAATATGAATGTGCCGCGTTTCTTCATCTGTATGGGGGGTATATTATTCCTTTATTTTGGTTTGTATCATGAGTATGCTTTAGTGTCTTTTTATCGAGTATTTCGAAGTAGATATAATAATATGTACTATTCGCATTTTATCACAATAAATTTAAAAATACAATTCTTGCCTTCTCTACAACTCTCTATTTCCACAACTGTTCTGAAATACTGACTTGTAGTTTCTCGTTTATTCAACAAAAAAAATCAAAACATCATTTTGTAGCTACTGACCTAGATGTGTGGTTTGATGTGATACCTGACATCAAGGCAGAACAGCTCTCATTTCAGTACAATCTCTTTCTACAGCAGCTTCTTTGCCCTTTTATCCCAACCGGTTTCAAAGAACAGAGGAACATCGTGACGTCCCTGCGGAACTCCAACTTCGCTGGGCCCCCCACCCCCGGGCGGCCGACTCCCTCGCCGCCGCCGCCACGACACCAGCGCCAGCTGCGACACGCGTCGGACACGTGTGGCGCCGGTCGGGCCGCGTGGCGCCACGCGCGCCGGCACGTGCGGGCGCCACCAATAACGCCACGCGCCCACCCCGCGCCCACCCCGCGCCCACCCCGCGCCCACCCCGCGCCCACCCTGCGCCCTTTCTTGCGCGCCCGGCCCCAGCGGCGCTGCCGGTCGATGGAACTCCTTCCACGGGGCTTCTGGTACTAAGGTCTTTCAAGCGATTCGTGTTTCAAGGCATGTTAACTGCTATGGTCATTAGCCGCGTTAGTGTAGTGAGAGCTTTATCCCGAGACGAGGCAGTGGTTCGTTTTCCGCTTCGGATTTCGGCACCAACGATGATGTTTCCGGGCACGTCAACTACTAAGCCTTCTTGGCTGTCCGGGTGACGCCGCGTAGTGGACTGAGCGGCCGACGTTTCGCCTGTCACGTCGCAAGCTTCCTCGGGGAAGTGACGACGCGTTTCGGGGATATTATGTATTGTGATACCCTACATACTACACATAATACTATATACTCATATACGGGAACTTAATACTATATACTCATAGTCGGGAACAAAATCCTAAAACCTCCTGATCAGAGGTGCTGCAGAAACAGCGACAATGCTGGACCTGGGCTTAATTCAAAGGGTGTACTGTCTTCGAGACAAGTTTATTCAGAAGCTTAAAACAATCCGCTGTATCTCATAGGAAACAGCGTTGCCTTTGTAGGATCGTTGAGCGGGAAGTTTTCGGGTTCCAGACACAGCGGTGACAGATTTTCGACTCCTGGCTGAAAGGAATTCAACCATTCTGGAGGATAATTCTAGCAGCCAGTGCACTGATCATTAGTTTTTCTTGATTTCTCCGATCACTGCCAGGAAAGTGCCGAACCTACCAAACACCCAAGCGATCTTTCTTTCTTTACCCTTAACACCTCTGTCCGTCAACACACTAACACGCATGCACTAGCATGCATGGCTAGAGACACGTCGGGGGCCTAGAGCGTAACCTTACTGTGACAGCGGCTCACTGGGAGAGTCACCTCGTGGGGGAAACCGCAATGCAACTCGTTGGTCGCCGCCGCCCGTCACGTACCAAGAGAAAAGGTACATCACCATCTCTCGGGATGTTTCACGCAATTCACTTCTGGGACCCAGTGGTACCTTGTTACGCACCCGGAATAAGTACTTTTTAACACCTACGGGTGATAAACTGTATCTTCTTTGTTGCCTTTTCGGGTGGTGACGAATGCGCTAACTGCGGTGGTGCAGGACACTTACACAGGAGCTTACATAACCAAATATGATCATGTTTTCAATTACATAAGCAAGTACAAGTATAACCCAATACATTTAAATTCATTACACACTTCGATAAAGAAAATTTAATATAAAAATAAAATATTCGTTCTTGGGATAATACCTTAAGTTTTCGTAGATAAAGTATACCTTTATCACCTTCTGTAATAAATTGCTATTAAAACATATCTCAAGTGGTTTATATTCCATTGGACGCTTAGACCACAAGTTTTTAGATAATTGATAACAAATAGCAAAATGTTTATCCAGTTAGTTTATATATCTTCTCTGTACTACATCTGTATTTCTTTAAAAAGGTGACTACCATCACGAAGTTCATTATATTTTTTTCAGAAATTTTATACTTTTGGGAATTGTAACCCTAATGTAATTCTGGGGTCCACTATCATTAGTTATTTTTGGAGTTGTAAATGTCATTTTAAATTATTTATCGCCAGTTAAGTAAATTAGTTAGCATACATTTTTACGTTAAGCGACTTGTAATATAATTTCGTATAATACACAACATTCTTCCAATATACAAAAAAAGGAAATAGAAGTGGGATCTCGGAATATGACACATCAGTCGGTCAGTCAGTCAGTTTCAAGTAAATTTTACACCTATTTAGGGTCACTGGTTGATGAACAGGAGTAAAATGAACTCATTAATGTTGCAAGATATTCTTAGGAAGTAAAAGTAGTATGATTTTCAAATCAACAACAAATAAAATAGTTTGTCGTGGGTCCCTAATGTATGATAAAACTATATATCAACAGTTTTCGGTGAAATATTATATAATCGTAACGGATGAAGAAACCAAAATAAAAACATTGACTAACAATGTGCCAATTCAATTAACTGCTGATTGATGATCTTTGCTTGTAAAAAGGATTTCTTCTCCACAAGCATATAAGATTACGTATTTGAAATCACTTATCTGTTTTAAGTTGTTAAGACCAAAGGAATCTCAGAAATTCCACTTCAGAATGACGTAAGAAATATATTGCGATTTGTGAAATCACACTTAAACGATACACACTACCATGTTTTCTCCTCCTTTCTAAAGTCCATTCTTGGTAAAAAACAAAATTAACTGCTTCTTAACTTAAATTTCTTCGTTTCGTGTTCTATAGAGTTCTTATTTTTGAGGGTTATTCCGTTTATACGCGTTTCGTAAGTAGAATCCGTTCGTAAAATGATTTTTAAAATTTGTTTTTGTGCTATTTTTGGCAAACATTCCTTTCAAACCAAAAAAAGAACACAATTGAAAATAGTAATCTTTGTTTATTTTCCTTGGTTTTCATAAACGCAAATGAAAAAGTCTGAATAAATTTTACTAATGATTAATATCTAACGGTGTAGAAGAAAATATAATGTCCAGGGCTTAAAATACTGGCAAGATTAATAAACTCCCTTCGTAAGTGATCCTTACTTCTCACTTAGATAACAAAACACAGAAATTACAAAAGCATACCAAGTACCTACATTTAATAGAATTTTCAATTTTTGAACGCCCCAATCGTCTAGAGAAAAAAATATAATTTCGCCATTCTCTTCTACATCACAGCAACTTCAAGCTCAAAAATATAGACGTAACTTTAATAAAACATCTCTGCGCAATTGTGCAGAATTCCTCGCAAGTCGGTTCTGCCGCGCGAATGCAGTCCAGCGATGTGCAGCCGTCCCATACGTGCAGCTCGTACTAGTGGCCTAGTTTAGTCTCCTTTTCATTCCCAAGTGCAAGTCAGAGACAGCTCGCGGTGCACTAGAAAAGTTTCACAGTAGTACGCCTTTTTTGTCTTTTATACATTACACTGCGCCAGAAAACCTCTGTTGCGAGTTTATGGAGTAACTTGAAATGTTACAAGTATTGTTTTTTAAATGATAATTTTTATATGTTAGTTTTGCGATACTGAATTATCTGATTTGAATCTTTTCTTTCTATTCCTTTTAACTTTAATTATTAATAGATTGATATTTTCGTGTTTCCGGGAGCGTCAACAGATTTGGTCATTAGTCCCGTAAGTGTAGCGCATTTTTTCTCGGAAGGTGGCGGTGATCTTTCCCCGCTGGATGGCGAGATCCGGCGTCGACCTACCGTCGGCTAGTGGGGTTCCCCCAAACTAGGGCTCTCTCACCAGCGGGGCACCGCCCCAGCCGGGACGAGCTCTAAGCTTCTGACCGGTCTTCTGGAATGTGTGGTGGTGTAGTGCATGGTAGTAAGTGTGTGTGTAAGGGGAGAGGATAGGACAAGGAAGAGGAAGGACAGATCACGCGCGGTCCGTTGACCGTTCGGTAGGGTACTGCTCCGGCATTCGCCTGGTGTTGATCGGAGAAACCACGGAAAACTACCGATCAGAGCAGCCGGCCGCTAGAATTCTCCGCGTCTGAATTCGATCTAGCTGAAAAAAGAGGCGTTGCAGTGACATCAATTGATGCACTGAGCTACCGCTCCCGGTTTAACTATAAACATTACATCTAATATTCAATATTTCAATATTTTTATGATCATATCTTAAAATGTTTAGGAATGAAATGAACGAAATAAGGAATTACTTTGAATTGAGCGTTGTTATTTTTTACGGCCATCAATATAATAAATAATATATAATGAGTATGTAATAAAATGTTCATTCAGTTAATTACGATATTAATGTGAACATGTGCTTTAAATAGACAGTACCAAGTGGTCATAACCGTTGTATTTCATAAACTTATAGAACATTTTGTGAAAGATTTGTGCGATTGTGTTATAACACAATTTCATTTACTTATTATGATACTTCCAGTGACTACATATCATATTACATGTTTTTAGAAAATATGTATACGTAATAAAAGTTATTTAGAATCTAAATTGGTTAAGAATTCCTGCTATATATTATGCGTTAATTTTTTCTATTAGTTCGTAGACCTAATAATTCTTTTCTGGGGGGGATAATCTTTCTATGATAACTATTCAAGTTATTATTTTGGAAAGAACCTCTTTCAATACCAATATTCATAGCAAGATGATATCAACCAATGATATCAACCACGCCGAAAAGAACTACAAGTCTAAGTTATCGTTGTCTCTACACTTAAAATGACATTGCCTTTGCAACAGAGGGAAGAAACAACAATACGGATCCCCTGCTTCATAGTGGCTGCACTCGTAATGCACTTCCTGTTGTTTTAGGCTGAAATTACAACCCTCATGATAAATACCATTACAATGTTTGCTCCAGTGCTCTCTGGGCCTTAGCACCCTAGCGAAACACGGCTTTACATGCTTAATGCCTTATAATTAGAGTATTATCATGCATTAGCTACAAAAACATTACATAATCCACATAATTTGAAGAGTAAATCACTTGATTGAGGGAACTCACTATCGTTTACTGTACTACATTTTCAGTGTGGCTTCACAGCTTGCGTTACAATTGGTTCATTACTTGAACATTTCATTAAAGCGAAATAATTGTACATTTTAGTTGTCTTTTAAATTTCATCGTATGTTATGAAAATATTATATAAGCTACAGTATTTTGAGAAGTGTGCAAGACAAATGAATAATGAAAAATGTGCTTTGCCATTAATGTGTCCAGCAGTGACAAACAGGGTTGCATACAATAAAATGTAGTGATTGAAATTACCTCAAGGTATTCTTTTCATACATCAAGAATTTAATTACAGTTTCTGCTAAAGTTTATAAATAATATCAAATACAAAATAAAAAATCGATATAATTTTTCACAAGTATGAAATGAATTACAAACATGCTAATACACCAGGGTAAATGCAGTGTTTTAATTAAATTGAATGCCGTTTGCGTTCACAATTATAATAAATATAACATATAAAACACAAATGGTCTCCATAAAATTCTAATAAATATGTTAATGTTGTAATTTATTGATCTAAATATTATTGACGATTTTCTTATGATAATGTTGATGGACGAATGTTTCCTCATGGTTTCCTTTCCCACAAAGTCAGGAAGTTTTTCTCAAATTACATTGAAACACAAAACTCCCACAAGTGAGTGTCTTGATGATTCACTCTGACTGATTCCTAGGAAATTAAATAACATGCATGTGCATGTTATTTAATTTCCTAGGAATCGATGTATTAGCAATTATTCATCACCAGTTTAAGGAACAATTTCAAAGAAAATTGTAGCGATAAGAATTCCAAATAGATAATTTATTTAATGTGCTTTGGTGACACTCCCGGTGGCAAATTCTTCACACTTGCATGTAATACCTTAATATATGAATAATAAAATTACATAAATTCAATATACAGAACAAAATTACTCCATTTAAGGCATGCTTACTAAATGCAGAGGCCCATCACAGACTACTGATCCTATCACTTACACTATTACTAGAATTTAATCTTAATGTAAAAGTCCTGATGTTTGTGGGAAAAGTCTCCATTAGTGCTACCGGCAAGCTCTTTCATGACTCAATAGTCCTATTTACAAAAGAGTATTTTCCAACATCAACTCTCTGTGATTGTGAGCTATCGCTATTCTTGATTGATTGATTGATTTAATGTTTCCGGGCGCGTCAACTGCTCTGGTCATTAGTCCCGTTAGTGTAGTGCATGTTTTTCTCGGGAGATGGCGGTGATCTTCCCCCGCTGGATGGCGAGATCCGCCGCCGACCTACCGTTGGCTAGTGGGGTTTCCCCCTAGTTTCCCCCACCAGCCGGGCACCGCCCCAGCCGAGACAATCTCTAAGCTCCCGACCGGTCTCCCGGGATATGTGGTAGTGTAGTGCATGTTAGTGTAAGTGTGTGTGTAAGGGGAAAGGCTAGGACAAGGAATGGGAAGGACGGATCGCGCGCGGTCCGTGGCCCGTTTGATAGGGTACTGCTCCGGCATTCGCCTGGTGTTGATCGGAGAAACTACGGAAAACTACCGATCAGAGCAGCCGGCCGCTAGAATTCTCATCCAGACAGCGACTGAATTCGACCTAGCTGACAAGCTAGTGTCGAAAATCCTACCACCATCAGGACTCGAGCCTAGGACCTCCCGGTCAGAGGCACTGCAGTGATATCAGTTGATGCACTGAGCTACCGCTCCCGGTAATATTGCTATTCTCTGTGAAGGTGACCTATCACTAACATCCCATTATTTTTAACAATACAGGAATTTCTCCTAAATGGAATTTCCTAACGCACACTATTTTCCTATTATACTACGAAATACGAGTTGAAACCAATCTCATTCGAACAGCAAGAAATTTTTTTGTCACAGATGTGCATCTAGAATTGCGATTCCATTTCTTTCCAAAATCCTCAGTGTGGCTGCATTGAAACGTGAGATTAATATTGTAGAGAGAATAACAGGTCTCCGCCCGGGGTAAGTGAAGAATGCTCATTCCTCATCTTGAATTTTCCATCCGGAGGCGAATAGCTTTCGTGACGTAAACAGACGCATCAAGCTCAATGAAATCGAAGCCTGTCAGCTTCCTGGAAGTCCTGCTGCTCGTTTCCTCCTGGCTGGAGGAAGACTGATAAATATGAATGAAAGACGGGAGCCGAGGTCTGCGGGCGAAATAAGGCCCTGCAGGCTGCTGGTGGAACCAGATGGGGAAGGAAGATAGGCAATCGGTGGGCTTGCGTTACGAAAGTCACATAAGAAACAAAAAGAAACAGGATATTGAGGAAAGAGTAAGCAATATTTCCTGAATAACTGATGTGTGATAACTCTTTTGTGTGTAAGCACGAAATACAATAACTACACTCTCTTAGTGTAAATATTTTTTTTAAAGTTGATTAATAGCATCCATGATAATTAAGATTTTTGTACAATACATAGTAAGCTCAATAAGTTAAAACGCATATTGGGGGAAACATATTGGCGACTTCTCTGAGTAGGCAAGTCAGGCAGAATGTATCCTAATGATTATGAAATAGTTTAATATATTTCAACCATAATACATTCATAATCATTCATTTATTTTACAGATTTTATGAGTACTTTTCATCTGAAAATATAAAACTAATGTTCTATTATCGTGATAGATCGAAATTGCGATTAAAAGTTTCATAACTCAAGACCGTTCAATCAGCTTCGTTTCCTCTCTGTATCCTTCAGAACTCAATTGCCTTTGATTAGCAACTTATGAGAAAAGATCTCATTATGACCATAAAATATGTAGAAAGCTTAGTGCACACTCGACCCTTGCGCGTACTGCTTAGGCAGTCGAACTGTGATACAGCCTGTCCGCGCGTAAGACTTAAACTTCCAGGTACGTCATCAGGGTGACTCCGGTTTAAATGTCGGGTCTACTGTTGATAAAACGATTATTATTTACAAAGTAGTATTTCCTATATTTTATTTTTTAATTCACCTACCGTACATCGACATGTAACCACAGCGCACAGTTTAAATTACGTTGGCCATTATTAGATATATTTATATAAGTGTTCTAACGGTCCGTGTTCCTTCTAGCCGTTATTTGAAATGCTAATCATGAAAGAAACCCGATTATTAACCTTATTAAACACTCGATGCCACTGTAAACCTCGTAAGAGTTATATAGATTAAGAGAAAAAGCGGCGCGCTCACCCTCCATGTTTTACCTTCTCGCCTTTCTACGTAAGAAGAGAAAGTACCGTAATCGCGCGCTGGCAATCCGACGAAGTTTTCTGTTACAAAATTATAGAATGTTAGGAGACCAATAAGGGGCAACTGATTTGAATAAATTTAGTAAAATGATAAAAAAAATATTGGAGGACTATTCCCGTGATCCCCAGACTGCCGTGGCCTTCCTCACCCTTGTCCCTTTCTCTTCCATTACAGACATACACACATACACACTTACATGCACTACGCTACCACATCGACGGTCTAGATGGGCACGGTGGAGACCGCGCGGAACGGTCCTGTTGGGGGAGGTACCTGAAGGAAACACCTGCATGCCGTTTGGTAGGTCAATGCCGAATACTCTCGTTCTATCGGGGAGTACACTCTCCCCACTTTCTTCGTTATATTATGCACTATACTTATGGGACTAAATAAGTAATTTATGCGCCTGGAAACAGTGAAATACTCACTCTCTCTCTAACTAATTACCAGGAGTGGTAGCTCAGTGCATCAACTGATGTCACTGCAGCGCCTCTGACTGGGAGGACCTAGGTTCGAGTCCTGAGGGCAGAATTTCCGACACTAGCTTTTCAGCTGGGTTGAATTCAGTCGCTATCCGGAGGAGAATTCTAGCGACCGGCTGCTCTGATCCGTAGTTTTCCATGGTTTCTCCGATCAACACCAGGCGAATGCCGGAGCAGTACCCTAACAAACGGGCCACGAACCGCGCGCGATCTTTCCTTCCTCTTTCTTGTCCTGTCCTATCGTCTCCCCTTATACACACCAATACTTACACTAACATGCACTACACTACCACATATTCCGGGAGACCAGTCGGGAGGTTAGAGCTTGTCTCGGCTGGGGCGGTGCCCGGCTGGTGGGAGAGACCCGGTTAGGGGGATACCCCACTAGCCGACGGTAGGTCGGCGCCGGATCTCGCCATCCAGAGGGGGAAGATCATCGCCATCCCGCGAGAAAAAAACATGCACTACACTAACCAAAGCAGAAAAACATGCACTTTAATGACCAAAGCAGTTGACGAGCCCGGAAACACGAAAAAATCAATCAATCGACCTAATTCAAATCTTACGGAGTAAATTTCTAACCTATGGATGCCGCCGGCATTTTCAGAAGTGCACTCGTCGTAGAAGAGAGCGCCTGTACACACGGAAAGGAGGCGAATTGGAAATCCAGTGAACATTCCGACCGCCGAACCCCCAGCGTGGTTCGGAATGGGCGGAGGCGAAGTGAGCGGAAAGGGATGGGGTTGGGGGGGGGGGTAGAATCCTTCGAGATTCGGCGTCCTCCGACGGCAGCGGTTCTGGGGTTCCCCGCAGCAATAACGTTAATCTGCAGCAGATTTATGGAGAGCCTTACGCAGCAATCCCTTTTTCATCCTTTCGTGTTTCGCCTTGCGGGCGCCAGGCGATATTATGCGGGTTTAAACTATGTTTGCATGTTTATATCTTTCGCGAGCGGTCTGTTTAAGCTCGCGGCCTCAAGCGGTGGCGTGCGCCAGGACCCGCCCCGCCCCCTCCAGCTCGCGCCAGCGACGCGCGACTTTCCAGAACGAATTACACACTAAAGCTCTTACCTCCGTGGCCGCGGGGGCATTTTCTCAGCAGGTGCCCCTTATGGGGTTTAAGGGGATGGGAGAAGGGGTAGGGACAGCGCCTGAAAAGAGCCCGCCTCGTTCTAGCTAAGAACTTTGTCGCTCGGCAACGAGAATTTATGGATAAGTAGCATGCGAGTCAGCACGGTTTGTCGGTACAGAGTTGTGTTGAGTTGGGGAGTTGTCCCGATGTCATGTGAGTTGTAAATATAAGATAAAAATGTATTTTATTTATTTTCTAGTACTGTTTGTTCTTGAAATTACAGCAAAGTTTCAGAATTAGGATAGCCCAGTCAAATTAGACCAAAAGCTGGTCACTGAAGGAAAAAATCCAGGAGTTTTGAAATTTTAGCGGTGTTTTATGTTTTTGCATACATTTTCGTAACTATCAATCTTAGCGAAACATATGCTAATTTCAAATTAAGTTCACAAAATGTATAACAAAAAAGTTAATATAAGCTTTTGTTGTACAGTTAACCCTCTCATTTGTAAGCCCCAAATACTTTTATTCGACAATTATCAAATGTACTATGTATTAATGGCCTCTGGAATGGCTCATGGGCAGCGTACTAGCTTCCCATGCTCTGGTCCCAGGTTTGATTCCCGATCGAGGCAAAAATAGTCGTAGCTTTCCTTTAAAACCGTCCCAGTTTCTGTAGCTGTGTGACGAAGAGAAGCTCAATCAGGCGGATCTTGCCAGTTACGGTGAAAAAAATATGTTATGTTCGCCTCATGTCGCTCTAACCCCCAAGCACGGGAATTTAACTAGGCCCAAGTATGGAGGACACCGGTAGCTGGCCGGTGAATGCAATAAAATTATTGCATTCAATATATCATAACATCGTTTTTATAAGGGAGATAATTAAAAGAAGAGCCTCGCAGTAAAAAAAAAAACTTCTCGAGCCTGTAACTTTAAATGTGTTACTTTAAAAACCAAACTTTATAGGAACATTTTGTAGAAAATTTTGTCTACTTGAATTTTGTAAAGAATATACGTTTCGGTAGGATTGATAGTTTGGAGATATATGCAAAAAACGTAGAAAACTACATCATTACACAGCTTTCGCCCACCCCTGGCTCACTTTCCTTGCTTCAGGAATTTAGTATAATGTGTGGCAGGTACCAATAAACAATCCAGCCAAGTTTCAAAACAGTTTTGTTTTCAATATGTCTAATTTAACTGGGGTGTGGGTAACGAGTTTATTGCAGGAGGTGCATACAAAAAGTTTGGATTGAGAATTGTTAAAAAATTTCCACAGAGATACATTTGATTTGAGAACCTTTATTTATCCTTGATCATTTCATTTGTGGTATTTGAATATATATTCAATTTGATGGACCTGTTTATGAAAGTATTTTATTTTGTTCATGATGTATTTTGAAGAACGGTTACGACCATAAAATGCTCACTAATCTCTCTCTCTGAAAATTTTCAGAACCCTTTCTAGAGCTGTAGGCAACATGATGGCCTTGGTGTTTGCGCGTATATCTGATAAAATCAATTATCCCCATAGAAAAAGTTCAATATTCTGTCAATACTAATATCGGAATAACTGACTTTCTTTTTCACTTTCACAGACACGCAATGTGTGCCAAGAAATAAATAGTGCGTGAAGCGCCATTTCTTTCGTACACAGTAAAATCTCACATTTCTCACAATTATCACAAGACCTTTCTGACATTTGTGACGTTTTGTGTGATTCATCTCATGAATATTTGGTAAATTATAGAGTTAATGTAAACAAGTACGGAAAAAATGAACCGTTTATTTATGCATGGAAAATAGATTATCAAACTCGGAGCATTAAACACGTTGATCAATGTTTTCAAGAAATTATAAACAATTCTCGTTAAGAATTGTAACAGAAGCGGTGAAGAATTATGAAAATCATTGGACAATATTAGAGATACCCTTCAGTATTCGGCGAAATATTTAGAAAATGTTGAGATAATATTTGCTTTAAAATTGTTCAAAAAATATAAATTTTCCGTTTTTCGCATCTGTCTTTACTCTTCAAGCTAAATATAGAAACATTAATTTATCTTAGAATAAGAGAATTTACAAAAAGTAATAAAGTATGATTTGGACTTTCTTTCGGTGAATTTAATCAGAGATCATTCTATAACATGCATTTTTGTAACATAAATATTTCCAATAAAACTCAATGTATTTCTTTTTCACTTTTCATAAATAAACATAAAAGAACACCATTTTAAATCATAGAACATTTTAAAGGTTACATTTTTCATTAAACAAATTAATTTAAATAGATTCTATAACATGTGTGGGACAATAAGAAGAACATTATAAAACAAGTCTTTAATAACCACGCAACTCAAATTCTACAAAGCAATGGCAGTTCCCATGCTAACTTACGCATGCAAAAACTGGACAATAAATAGAACAGACAGAAGAAAAATAGAAAGCGCCGAAATGAAATTCTTACGTTCAGTAGCAGGTCTTAGCATATCTTAGATAGACAGTATAATGATGACATCAAAACCGAACAGAATATATTTAATCTGATGGACAGAATCCAATCATTTAGGAGCAACTGGGATGATCATATCCAACGCATGCCTCCAAACAGACTTCCCATTATAATGTACACATATAATCCTAAAGGAAGAAGAAATGTTGGCCGCCCCTTAACAAGATGGAAATACTCACTCTCCTAATGTAGAAACAGGCCTTAGGCCTAAATCCATGAAGCAGAAGAAGAAGAAGAAGGAGAAGAAGAAGAAGAAGAAGAAGAAGAAGAAGAAAAGAAGAAGAAGAAATTTTTCATTAAATCAGTAAGCCAACTTTGGAACAATTATGAAGCCTCGCATACCTTTAAAAACATACGAATAATATTATGTTAAATGTGCACACAGAGTGCTTTCTGTTATGCAATGAAAAAAGATGTCTACCTACATTTGTTGGTTTGTTGAAAATTTTTGTTATTAGTACTGTAAAGAGAAACATTTTAATATATTGTTAATTTTGTTGACGTTCACATTTTTAATAAAACAAAAGGTTTTAGTACGTGTATGAAAAGCTTTTATTGTCGATATTGCAAAGATTTATTTACAAAATACCTCTTTCTGCTACCTATTCAATTTCATTAACAAAACGGACAAGTTAATTAATTTTTGTCAACTTTTTAGATTCTTTCGGTATTGTCAAAGCTTTCGAATTTTTCGAACGCGTTACGATTACATTCAGTTTCTACAATATCATTTTATGAAACAGTATCTACTACATTCTGTATCAAAACATTACAAAATAATGAACTCTCTCTCACACACAAGCACACGGGACCCAAGCTACAAACGTTTTGCAAGTGAATCCTTCTGCGCTTTTGCGAGACAAAGCAGTTAATATAGATTAAATAAAACGAAAGCCTAACATTCAACTCCATCGAACATTTGCCATTAAATATCTAATAATATTGTTAACAGGCAATGTATTTCATTGGTAGTCGATAGCTTTTACAATGTTCCTCGAAACCAAGGGAAATTTATTCTTGGACCCGCAGCTTGATCAGTTCGTAAGAGTGGCAGCCCTGCTTGAGCAAAGCGGCGCCACGAAGCACGGGAAGGAATTCATTCCGGCAGCTAATGGCTTTCTGGAGTCTCGAGCACTGAAAGTTTACTCGAGCTAAGTTAGATGGCTCCAGGCGCACCGCAGCGGGGAAATTCGAAACTATTAACGGCCATGGAAGAAACGGGATTAATTGTTTCAAGAACCTGCTTAAATACGAGTCGCTGTAACCCAAGGAATGTTGTTTCTAGGTGTCTCGGATAATTAGGTCACTTTAATTGTCAGAGTTTACCTTCAACAAAGGCTTCTGTGTCGCTGTGTTCTATGGTTGTGAATTATTTTCTGAATCAATGAAAATGTGCAAATAAATATTTTACTTTCAGTTCTTTCTTATATTGAGCAAAATACAACTAGTGGTGCTACAGAATGGCACAGACTTTCTCGTAGTAATGATTTCTAATTTCCTTGGTGTGGGCTGGCTTTTGTGAACTTGACCCATCCTCTTCCCAGCTGCAATCTATCTCCGCCCAAAGCACATTTTTTAAATAAGTTGTAATTTTTTTGATTTTCTAATATTACAACCGGTAAGTTACTTTAATAATATTAAAGTAAATTATAAAAATACTAAAAGGTTTAACCAAACTTAATGCAAGAATTAATTATGGACATTAACAAAGTTTATTTGAAGGAATAATCTATATTACGTTTATTAATCCGTATTATGTACCCCGTATTACACCGTATATATAGCAGTCTAATAATAATAAAAATTGTAGCCTGCAGCAGCAAAACGTTTGCTGAACAAACTATCTGTGTTTTATTTCTGGATATTTTCTGAGTTTCTGGGTATATAACAAAACATTTGACATCTCTCACAGGGCCAGAGGTTTCATAGTTTTCTTTCAATTTCGGCTCGCATTGGAAATTAGAAATATAGTTCCTAATATTGAACGATCCCAACATTGAAATGTTCAAGACTAAACATTTAATGCTGATTAGAGTTCAAAATTAATCCAAACAAAACTAGCAAACGACATGATTATGAAATGGCTTGACATCCATACAAAATTTCATTCACACCCATACGAAATTTCATTTTCTGAAATGTACTGCAGTTATGATTTCATATTTGTGAATTTAATTATAAAAATGTGACCCGGTAGACAGCATTTTTACGCATTCACGTAACTTGATAGTGGAATTATAATTAACAGTCGTTTGGAACAATGATAATTGAAACTAACAACATAGTACATAATTCTTTACTAACTTGTTCTAAGAAAAAAAATTAATTCAGTCCAGTTTTGATATTCCTGGCCTCAAACTGAGTTTTAAAATAATAAAAAGAATGCATATTTTTATATTCAATGCCTTTACATTATTTTATCGAATATTATTTCTCGTGATTTGAATCAAAGATATTCTGCTTAGACAATGATTTCAATATCATTTTGAAGGCTCAACGTCTTTCAACTCCGCACCCACAAGTCCAAAACTAGTGAGTGACACGTTTGTGTGTCCAACAATATCTCGTTGAAAACGAGCTGTACGTTAAATGTAACCGCAGGATAGCATATATTTGTATTCAGACTTATTATTGTATATATTTGTATTTAGATTTCAGACTTCACACAAAACCTATCGTTTTGATGTCATCAGGAATCGGAGGAAGAATCCTGGATAACTAAGATTTCCATCTGTTGAGTAGAATTGAAACGTCTCTTGTGTATAATTCCATTATCAAGGGCGAGAAGATATTACTTAAAATCCTCGATGTCTGCTTTAGTCGTTATTTAAAATGTCACTGATATATTAAGCAATGAAAATATATTGTTTATGTAGGTTAATGGTCGAAAACAATCTAATGAATAAATTACACTTCTGTTATATTTAATAAGCCTAATTGTCTATAATCATTTTTAATTCTCACCATCATATTTTGACATGAACTTCCATGTAGATGACCTAGACCAATAAAAATGTTTCTCAGCTTCTCAATTGGTACACTTTTATTCTCACTTTCTCTATTTTCGTGTAAGAATCTTTAACCCCACCTTCACATGAAGTTTCATCGCGTTCAACACGACGACTACCTTGCAATGTATTACAATTCCCCTACACCGCTCATTTTTCTCTTGACTTGCCTACTAGTCTGTGTTCAAATACTCTTTCACTCTTGTCCACCTCGTCTCTCATCGATGCTTCTATATAGAAGCACTTGCCTTGCCTTCCTCAGGGCTTTCGTCCCTGGGCTCAAGGTCTTTGTCCTCCACACCACCAGCGCGGGGCGACCTCACTGTCACCAAGGTCGATGTCGCCACGTGACGCTGCAGGCCCGGCCGCATCATTAATTAGGCGAGTCGCCGCCAGAGGCCACTCTCGGCGGCTTCATTACGTCCCACGGCGCAGCGACGGAGCCCGGAGGCGCACGCAGGAGGCGGGGGAGGGGGAGGGGGGCCGGACGGTCCCCGGGTGGCATCGAGAACAATGGAGCTGGCAGCTACAAGCAGCGCCGGAGAGGAGTGTTTGCTAATTTTAATTCCAAATAAAAGGAACTTTTGTTCTGTCGCAAGCTCGTATTTCAGGCAAGGCAAACGACTGGTATTCAAAACTGGGGAAACTTTTATAAAAATTATTATTCGAAACAGTAATACTTTTTTCTCTAATGTTTGTGTATGTGTGTGTGTAAGAGAGAGAGAATGAGTGAGAGACAAAGTGTGAGAGACAGAGTGTGAGAGACAGAGTGTGAGAGACAGAGTGTGAGAGACAGAGTGTGAGAGACAGAGTGTGAGAGACAGAGTGTGAGAGACAGAGTGTGAGAGACAGAGTGTGAGAGACAGAGTGTGAGAGACAGAGTGTGAGAGACAGAGAGTGAGAGACAGAGTGTGTGTGTGTGTGTATGTGTGTGTGTATTTTGAAAGATTGGGGTCTCCGGCAGCTGGTTCATTCTGATGTACGTGAAATTATAATGGTTAAACCAGCATAAATTATACCGAAATATCACGCGAATGACACTTTCAGTATTTATTTAACATCTAATACAATCTGTCCTAGTTCTGTATGTTGAATAACGTAGAAAACTCATGTAAATTGAAATTAAAGGAAGAATTTATTTGGTATAAAGCAGAATTAGAACAAAATCTATTTCTTCATGATTTGTCAAAATATCAACTAGAAAACTTTCGTTTACATGTTTGACACTGGTACCCATATTTTAGTCGCGCAGACTGTACCCACTGAAATAGTTTACTGTACTATATCAGGTGGCACAGTTTCCCTTTGACGTATCCAATCGCACCAAAGTAATTACAGTTCCAATGCGTTCCTTTGTGGGTGTTAAAATATAGAAATACAACATCAACCTATACTATCGGTATTTTGCGGCCGCGTTCATTATTTTGATGCTCCTCTCGAGAATTCCAGTAATTACAAATGTACACACAGCGCAGCACAAAAGCAATGAGTAAAGCCCGCGAAATGCACTGGCATTGCTCCGGGACAATATCCCACTCCGGAACGCCGGCAGTTCGCCCGCAAAACGTCAGCGACGAGCTGAGCTTGTCAGTCGCCAACGCCCGCGATTTCTTTCGCATCCCGCAAATTTAAATAACAAAGACTGCAGTTAATATTCCGTAGCTTAAGGAGCTGCAGTAATTTTCCCCGGGGCTCTCGGTGGCAAAGAATAAAGTCCCCCGGGGGCGCAAAGAAGCAGCAGCAAACAGAAATTCATATTTCATGAGACCTTTTTTTTTTCAAGGACGGGGAGAGGGAGGTGTTTCCGAAAAGAAGGCTGCTGTGTTCGTTCGTTCTCGGCGACGACATTGTTCGGAGGTGGCCTTGGAAGCCCAGGCGGCCGCGACCAGGCGGTTACCAGGTGGCCGTGGTCTGAGTTAGTGAAAATACACGCGCTGTTTTTCCTGCGCTAATCCTCGCCGGTTGGCTTGAATGCCACGTCGAGTCGCAGGGAAACAAGTCGAGAAAAAAAGTGGGGGCGAAGGAAAGTAAAGAGAAGAGACGGTCTGGGTTGAAAAGAATGATAAGACAAATGGTAAAAGATGAGACACGTGGTTGGGAAATGAAAACATAAATCTTGCACGATTGTGAAGAACAAGAGAAACCGAACGAAAACAATTAAAAAAAGGAAGGAGAATTTAGTCGTAAAATACGTAACGATGGAGGGATGAAATAGATAATAATAAGAGAGATGGAATAATGGACGACAGGAATAGCACAAGAATGAAGTAGAAAAGCGGAAGGCTGAAGGCCGAGACAAAGGGAAAAGGACAGCGCGAAATAGAAAATACGACAAGGAAGCGTTAGAAATATAAAAACACAATTGTAGGACATGAGGGAAGGTAGGCGTTATAAAAGATACGCCAACAAAATGTGACAACCTAAAAACTCACAGTAGAAGGAACGACGGCGTAGTCGACTTTCGCCTCGTCCGCAAAGATTCCTTTAGCGTGCCTCCAACGCGCAAGCACAACGATAGCGGTATCATTTACCCTTCTTCTGACCCTTCCTTTCGCCCTAAAGCTTTCCGCCTTCCTTCCCTCGCAGGCGACGATGACGTTAGCGCTTCTCATCCCCTCCCCCAACCCCTCGCGAGGCGGGGGCGGTTTGTGTTTTCTGAATAAAGATTCAAGACGCGCACTTTATCCATCTCCCAAAGAATATTCCCACTCATTTCGCGCAAAGCTAACATTTTGGCGCGGGCTTTTGCGAGCGGTCCAGGGCTGCCAGGCTCCGTTTCTTCTTCTTCTTTTTCTTTCGCTCTGTCGCAATATTTCATCATTTCATTCTCGCCTTGAACAAACAAAACTCGTCTCCGTGAGAGGACGAAAGGGGCGGGGCGAGGGCGCGGAATTCTTTATGCTAATGTCTTCCGTACGCTCGCTAGCGAGCTTCCCTTGTCCGTGGCTGCCCGCCTGCTCGCTGAATACATCCTGGTCGCCGGCGAGCGTTTTGGTGTAGGCGGCGGAAATACCTGTCGGAGGTGGGGGAAGTACCACCTGCAATACGTGAGAGATGATGCTGGCACTTCTGCAACACTGTTCACCGGGAAATGTTTGATTGTTTTGTGTTTCCGGGTTCGTCAATCGGTATGGTAATTAGTCCCGTAAGTGTAGTACATGTTTTATCGCAGCCTGTGGTGATGATCTTCCCCAGCTGTACGGCAAGATCAGTCGCCAATCTACACATCTATTAGCGAGGTTCTGACCATCCAGATTTCTCCCACCAGCGGGGGGACCGCCCCAGTCAGAACAAGCTCTAAGCTCCAGACTGGTCTTCCAGCAAGTAGGCGTATGTAAGGGTGAGGATAGAATCAGGATAAGGTAGTAAAAAATGCGTGCGGCTCGTGACCCGTTTGCTAGGGTACTACTCTGGCATTCGTCTAGTATTCATCGGGAAAACGACGGGAAATTTCTGTTCAGAGAAGTTGGCTGCTAGAATTCTTCTCCGGACGACAGCTGATCGTCTCCTGTATATCTACCTGGTTTCGAAAATTATACCATCAAGACTCGGAACTTACAGTACAGGCAACGAATAAGCGACTCTGGCAGTTCTCTCGCCACGTGTTGTGGTATATCATGTGACCTGCCCTGAAGCAATCAGCTTGCGATGATTTGCTTACTTCCTGGCAGCAAGTGTTCCGCGTTGCCACTCAACTGACACATACAATATCGCAGAGGCGATAAGGTTCGGTTATAACGAAGGTTATGAACATGACATCAACGTGTCGTTGCCTATCAGTAAGTGTTAATGTTTTGAGGTTTAATTTATTTGTCATGTTGGTAGTGTCATGAGTGCAGTAATGTGTTGCAACAGCATATGGAACTGTTGGAGTTGGTTATACTGTAGGATCTCCCAGTGAGTGGTTCTGCAGGGATATCAGCTGCCATGAGACAACTCTACTGGTTTCACCGGGTGCACCATTTGTGATGCGTAAGCAGTACCACCGTTGCCTGTGCAGCACTGTTCATCAGGAGGGTTCGCATCTCAACGGTGACGTATCTTCAACACTAGCGAGATAAATTGAACGAAATCCTGTCGGAAGAAGACATTTGTCGGCGAGCTGCTTTGATTGATAGTTTTGCGAGTTTTCTCCGATCACTACTGATGGCAAATGACGGAGAAGTACCCTAGCAAACGGATCACGGAGCTCGCACGATCTCTCTTTCATCATCCTATCATCCCCTCTCATACACACACATATACATACACACACTTAAATGCATTACACAACCATATATCGCCGCTTTTTCGAAATACTGTTGTAACTCAAAAAAGAACTTGCTTTGTACAGGACAGCTTACCTTAATTCCCTCACAACTTCATTGGCTGCCCATTAATTGATGATATTCAATTTATATCAAAAGATTTTTGGTATCTTGATTGGCTAATTTATGAAAATGGATTTAATAAAACTATGTATTTTTGGATAACATTATTTCATAAAATTAAATGGTTCCGTCCCTGAAATGACGATGCATATGCTACCAAGCAGGAATTTGTATGATGACTCAGCAACTTCAAGGCTTGCAACAAGGGCTTATTCAATATACAAAATTGTTTTTTGAACTAATGTACATTAAAATCTCAATGTTTTATCTTAATGAGTTATAACAGTATTCCGGAGAAGTGACGATACAAGGAGAGGCCAGCCGGCAGCCTATACTGCGATTTATTCGGCGCTGCGTCTGGCAGGTGATCAGCTGTGCCATCCAATCTGGACCTTTCACGTCACTACAGTGACGTCACTACGGTGGCGTTCAACCTTCTCATTGGATAACACCGTAACAGTTGATGACCTTTCAGACGCAGCTTTGAATAAATCCAAGTATAGAAGCTTTTCGCAGCGGGGGCGACGGTCTGTTGGGAAAGGTACCCGGAGGGAAAACTCCCCAAGGCGACGTAAAATTGTCACCGAAACTCACGTTCCAGTGGCAAGCGAACACCGCCAGCTTTCACGAAACTACATGCTCTACACTTACGGGACTAATGGAACTAAGAAGTTAACGCATTTGAAATTAATAGCACTCACCTGACGCGAACGTTCTCGTGCGTAAATTCCTGCCGGTGTGAAACGTGCGATGTTCAGACCTTTTCACTCTGGTTGCAATCATAGGGGCTAGTGAAATTAATAATCTCTTTGCGGCAGGTACCAAATGAATTTTGAAGGTGAGTTAAACAGTCGGTGTAACAGTTTTTTAAGGTTTTTGTGCTTCGTAAATTTTGAACAGCGCCAGGGAAAGAAAAGTCACAAAAACGTGCTCGCCATCAAAAATGCAGCAGACCCAATTAAAAATTCGCAAACATGACAAAATTTCAAAGACAAGGGAGGAACTTTTATATGAAAAAGGAGACTATTGCATTCAAAATTTCTTTTTATTTTCTCCCAACAGTTCCTAATTTAGAAAAAAAATCCTCTAACACGTAGTGTATCCAGAATCCATATTTTGGACTCTTGATACCGAAAAAGCTAATGACAGCAAAACCTCTGTCTGTTCATCCGTCTATCCGTCTGTGAACAACGCTAGCGGCTTAACCGTTTAAAAATATCTGATCTGACTGATGTTGCGGTTCCTTGAGTTTGATACCTGTACTTCAATTTTGGGGGTACTTTACATAAAGCCCTTGGGACATTTCCCAAATTAAAAAAATAGCTCTATCGTTTTTTATTAAACTTTGTAGTCCCATAACATGAAGAATTTTTAAGAGAATGGTGCAGGTGTTATGTTCGTTGAAAACCCTGATTTTTCGAAAAATTAAAGCTTTTTTCGGCGTCTTCTTACAGCAAAAATATTGATGATAGATATTGTTTTTCCTTAATGAAATCTGTTCCTAAACGACAGATTTTGAAATAACGTCATGTATTTTTTTTAAAAATTGGAGTACTTTTTGCGTAATTTTGCATGAAAATGCGGAGGAGAAAGTATGTGCACTTTTAGCACAACTAGTTAGTTTTGGCAATATTTTCTCCATCAAAAGTCCAAATCATCCAAACTTGCATTATAAAATGGATACCTTCATTATTTTAGAAAATTGAAAATAATATTTATCTGTAAATAAAATGATACTGCAGTGTGAATTTTACATGAAAACTAGTTTAAATAAATTTTAAAAAAACATTTTTCTATGTCTTCGTATTTTTTTCATGCATGGTTCGTAGTATAATTGGCTGGTATTATTGTGAATCTAATCATTAAATATCTCAGCTAGTAAACACAGTAAGACATCGAATGTCACATGGATATTGACTGTTTTTTATACCAATAAAATTCGCAACTGCCCCATCGTTTCATTTAACAAACACATTGCGAATGTAAAAACTGCATTGAACACACTATCATCAATACTGTTTTGCAATTGCAATAGGGGGTCTGAATTTTTAAACCGAGACAACAGATTTTGCACGAACGTTCTACAACGTCCATCGATTGCAGCTAACAAATTTCAACATAATGAAAAATTCAAAACATCCATCAACTGTACCTTACGATTAACAAGATCCCATATTTCAGATGGATCGTCAGGATGGCCGTCAAGTGAGTTGTTTATTTCTCTGGTCGAACGCCGACTTCAACTCCACGCCTCGCCAAGTATAATGAAATATGGCGAACAAATATTTCATAAAAAAAACTGCTTACTCAATCGCGTTCCCATCGCTCATAACGGACACGTAATCACCCAATGTCAACGAGCTTGGGAGTTGCGGGTGATATCAATCAATCTTTTAACGCATACTTCTATATAAATGCAAATCAATGCACCGCTCGAATTTGGCAGTGTTGCGAAAATATGGAGCAGGATAAAAGCCTTTCCTACCTCTCTTTTCTGTTCCCTTAATGGTTTTCGAAACCACGAAAATGAAACAGCGACAACGTTTTCCAATTTTAGCAACTGTGGGACAAAGAATACAGAAATTAATTGGAATGTTGTACCCGAATTATTTTTATTATTACTCCTGACTCTCATGTGAAAAATTTTGTTATAATTAAGCTGTTAAATTTGCACGCCGCACTAAAAAAAAGCCGAGATGTGAAAAAAAAGGAACATGACTCCGAGCCCAGTTGAAGGGCGGTGATGAAATAATGGAACAGGAAACTCGGTCACCCCAAGCTGTTCCAAACTGGGCGGAGACCCGCTCCATAAATTTTGTCCATTTTGCAGTTTAATTTCATCGTCATTACATATTGTTTCCAGACATAATGAGAGTGATACCTCATCACGGGACCACAAAAGACGCGGCGCATTACGGTTATTGCAAGCGTATTTCTGCCTGCGAGCCCATCGCGTCAAGGCCCCCCCTCCGCTCATATCGGGAGCTTCACCCCACGGCTCGCACCCCTTTGTGGGATGATGCGGGGGGAGAGGGCGTGGGAACAGGAGAAAAGAAAGCTTTGAACCCCATCGTATGGGTGGTTGAGAAAGAAGATTGTTCATTTAACTTTTTTTAATAGTGATGAAACTTTCCATTTACTCAGAATTACACCTTTACAACCTCATTATAGATTCTCATATTAGTCCAAATATATATAGTTACATATTACTCAACTTTGACTCCTAACCAAAAGTACTAAATTGACTTTCTGTTCTAGGCGGTGAAATTTACCACTAGGATACTTTCACTCACAAATTTTCATTGTCAACTGCAAATGTTAACATATTTACTAATTAATTTTTAATGTAAAATAACCTTGTTCAGAATAAAAAAATAACATTTTTTAGTTAAAATTTTATTTCAAGATCTTGCATGGCGATTACGAAAACATTGAGTGATTGATTGTTAGTGATACCGGGCACATCAACTACGGAGGTCATTAGTCCCGTAAGTGTAGTGTACATTTTTTTCATCGGGAGTGGCGGTAATATTCGTCCGTTGGATGGCGAGATCCGACGCCGACCTACCGTCGACTAGCGGGGTTTTCCTCTACCAGGTATCTCCCACAAGCGGGGCACGGCCCAAGCGGGGACAAACTAAGTGCTTGACTGGTCTATCGGCATGTGTGGTAATGTGGTGCATGTTAGGGATTTCGAAAAGAAAGTCATATGTCAGACATGTAGAATGAGCTGTTTTGGCTCCCTTTCTTCATTTTAGCCCATTTTACTGGACACGAAAGTTTATTTGATAGTGGGAAGCATGTATCTCATGTAGTATCATAACAATGGCATAGAGGCACACGTCTAACATTCGGTCACGTGACTCAGCCGGAATTTAACATATTATTCATCATTCTCTATACGTGTATTCGAGTAATGTGACCAATGTGTTTTTTGTACATACATTGTTATTTTGAACTGAAGCTAAGAAACTTTCCGCGCTTTTTATTTTCAGTTTTATCACGGAACTGTTGTAAACTCACATTGTTTCGCTACTCTTGTGTGAACAGAATTTCTTTACAACAAGGTTTGACATTTGGAGACAACTAAAAACAATTTGAAATATAAAAATGTATATGGATATTCATTGAGGTTGTTCTACATATGTCTGGACTAAAGTTATCAATATTTTTCATTAACGAATTTGAAAAAATTTTTTCTAATTATATATGAATTCCTTCTGAAGTTATATTTCAGGGGACCTAAAAACCAGTTTTTTTGTTGAAATCTCGAAATCGATTTTCCCCAGCATTACATAACTTTCTCAATACTCA
Organism: Teleogryllus occipitalis; assembly: GCA_011170035.1. NCBI lineage: Eukaryota > Metazoa > Arthropoda > Insecta > Orthoptera > Gryllidae > Teleogryllus > Teleogryllus occipitalis. The sequence goes on from BLKR01011353.1 coordinate 27,238, forward strand.
TTTCTCATTTCCCTCATACACATGACATAACTGTTACTCCGATGGACGAATGTATACGAGAAAGTAAAAGTACAAAGAGAATTTAATTGCTTCATAAAATACTACTAGTCTCGACGTTTGCTCAGAAAATTACGAGGTTACTAAATGACGAATCATATTCTAGTGAATACGAATCATATATAATTAACTTTCCCAATCGCGTAAGAAAGCGATTTCGGAATATTAAATTGCCGCACAGTTCTCAGAAAGCCTGATGTAACAGTTCCATGATTAAGGAGTGGGTTGGCATGTTCTCTTGTAGAGAAGGCAACTTGTCTTTTGATGCCCACTCAATTACTTAAAGTTTTCACATCTCCAATGAATCGATAATAACATGTTCAAAAAAATTACCTGAACAATTAGAAGAAAGGGTATAATAATACGAAACATGAGTCGCTGTTAAAGTTACATATCTCTTGATTTTCAACGTCATGTATAAAATCAATCTTTCGATTTCTTCCATATTTCTTATAAGTTGGAAACTACTATATCTGCCTCCATTCAAAGATTTTGTATTGATATTCAATTTAAAATTTCACTCTTGGATACTGAAATTAAATATTCAGAACCTGAATTAGTAGTTTCGTCAACCTTATTTTATAATTTGTATTTAAATGTCACGGTTAGAGAGCTCAAACATTCATGTAAATTTTTATCACATATTCATTTATCTGCGACTGGATATTGAGGCTTTTTTCGATGGATTTTCATCTTGTGTAAACACGCCTCCATCGGCGTTCGACACGAAGAGTTTTCACTATCGACAACTGCCTTCCCCTCTGTACTTCCCCTCTCGAGCCCCTCTCAGCTTCCGCCAACCGCCTCCACCTCCCTCGGACCCTCCCGAAGTTACAACTGTCCCCAAGTGTCCCCTCCTGTCTCCTCGTCCACCAACTCTCTGCGTTCCCGCTACCAGCGACAACCCCGCCTCCACCACAAAGCCACGGGGAGCCGACAAGCTGCCAGCAAACACCCGTCTCTCCCCGACGCCGCGGACAGGGATGGGCGAGGGCGCCGCGAGAGACGGCCGCCACGTCAAAGTCTGCCCGCGACCGGCTCGCCGGCGCCGACCCGTCCACGCTTCCCCCCAGCCGCCGGACGAATGACCTGCGGCGCAGTCCATACACACACACGCACACACACACACACACAAAACACACAACACACACACACACACACAAAACACACAACACACACACACACACAAAACACAAAATACACACACACACAAAACACAAAATACACACACACACAAAACACAAAATACACACACACAAAACACACAACACACACACACACAAAACACACACACACACACACACAAAACACACAACACACACACACAAAAAACATGCAACACACACACACACACAAAAAACATGCAACACACACAAAAAACATGCAACACACAAAAAACATGCAACACACAAAAAACACAAAAGACACCCACACACACAAAAGACCCCCACACACACACACACACACAAGACCCCCACACACACACAAAGACCCCCACACACACACACACACACAAAAAGACCCCACACACACACACACACAAAGACCCCCACACACACACACACAAAGACCCCCACACACACACACACAAAAGACCCCCCACACACACACAAAAAGACCCCACACGCACAAAAGACCCCCACACACACACGCACAAAAGACCCCCCCACACACACAAAAGACACCCACACACACCCACAATAGACACCGACACACACACCCACAAAAGACACCGACACACACACCCACAAAAGACACCGACACACACACCCACAAAAGACACCGACACACACACACAAAAGACACCCACACACAAAAGACACACACACACACACACAAAAGACACACACACACACAAAAGACACACACACACACAAAAGACACACACACACACAAAAGACACACACACACACACACAAAAGACACACACACACACACAAAAGACACACACACACAAAAGACACACACACACAAAAGACACCCACACCCACACACACATACACACACACACAAAAGACACCCACACCCACACACACATACACACACACAAGACGCCCACACACACACACACACAAAAGACGCCCACACCCACACACACACAAAAGACGCCCACACACACACACACAAGACGCCCACACCCACACACACACAAAAAGACACCCACCACACACACACACACACACACACAAAGACGCCCACACACACACACACACACACAAGACGCCCACACCCACACACACACAAAAGACGCCCACACCCACACACACACAAAAGACGCCCACACCCACACACACACAAAAGACGCCCACACCCACACACACACAAAAGACACACACACACAAAAGACACCCACCCACACGCACAAAAGACACCCACCCACACACACAAAAGATACCCACACACACACACAAAAGACACCCACACACACACAAAAGACACCCACACACACAAAAGACACACACACACACACAAAAGACACACACACAAGACACACACACACAAGACACACACACACAAGACACACACACACACACAAGACACACACACACGCACATACAAAACACACAGCGGATCAGTGAGCTCTCTGCTAGAGGAGCCACGAAGCCTGGACGTGCCCTGGTCCATTGTAAACGAACTGTGGTAGATGGAAAGGGGGGAAATGGGGCTTCAGCCCCCCCCTCTCCAGAAACAAATGATATGTATTAAATAATACAGCATGTACTAATTGTCTGTACTAGCTAAAGTCATCCAATATGACAATTGTTAATGTTATAAATATTCAACAAATCGTCTCCTATATTATTTCAGTATTTCCTTCGTATTTTTACGACTCTCACAGTCCACCAATCTTTGTAAATGAGGTTTTAAAAGAAGGAGAATTTGACGGGGTCGTGACGAATTGCACTTTGACTTCAAAAATATGAAGGAATTGTTTGAACATTATAAATTTAAATATTCATGTCAAATTCAACCAGAAACACGTGGTCGATTTTTTAATCTATAGCGTTAAATAACTCCCACACAAAGAGGTCAATGGCCTCGAAGAAACGTTTCTCACACCGTAATCTACACGTGATATCTTCCTGAACATTCTATTACATTTTTGCTGGTTCGACACTTCTCGATTCTACCCCACCTGTTCAGAGCCTGAGAACCAGGAACTCTATGTGAAATTATGCTAATTAATTGGTATGCTACGTGACTGAATTACACGGGTGTACCTCTCTGCTCGGTAATAACGTTACATAAGAACAGTTTGTTTTGACAAGGGTGTATTTTATTGTTATCAATTTCAAGGAGACACAGAAGAAGTGATGGAGGATAAGAAGGTCTTGAAGAAAAATATATATTACAGATTTAATATGGAAAAATAGGGACGAGGGCGGGGTTTAACATGCGAGATTTCTCGCACGGATACGCTAGTAAAGCTATACTTTATATTCAATTGCTTGAGTTTTTCATGTCTCCGGGCGCGTCAACTGCTCTGGTCATTAGTCCCGTTAGTGTAGTGCATGTTCTTTCTCGGAAGATGGCCGTGACCTTCCCCGCTGGATGGCGAGATCCGGTGCCGACCTACCGTCGACTAGCGGGGAAATCCCCTAACCAGGGCTCTCCCACCAGCGGGGCACCGCCCCAGTCAGGGAAAGCTCTAAGCTCCCGATCGGTCTCCCGGAATATGTGGTAGTGTGTGTGTGTGTGTGTGTGTAAGTGTGTGTGTAAGTGTGTGTGTGTGTGTGTGTGTGTGTGTGTGTGTGTGTGTGTGTAGGGGGAGAGGATAGGACAAGGAAGAGGAAGGACAGATCGCGCGTGGTCCGTGGCCCGTTTGGTAGGGTACTGCTCCGGCATTCGTCTGGTGTTGATCGGAGAAACCACGGAAAACTATCGATTAGAGCAGCCGGCCGCTAGCATTCTCCTCCAGACAGTGACTGAATTTATATTCAACGTTAATGAAAAATTCTTTATTAGAAAATAAAAGTCGGCTAGACATAAGTCGATCCCTCCCCTCCACGTCACGTCACGTCACACACACACACACAGTGGCATGTGTATGCGATGAATATGTTACGTTCTTGCCTCTTCAGAATAATTCAACTACGAAAAACTTTAGTATTTAGAATGCGATCAATTTGCAAACAACGGGATTTTAAGCTTCGTCTAATACAACTTCCACTTTGATAAAGGAAGATACACTTGGGTTTATGAAAATCAGTGTGTTTTTTTAATATTAGCATGAAACAAAACAGTAATTAATTATTGAAATCAGATTAAGGTTCGAAATTCTTTGCTTTGTTAACAAGTGACTTCGGTAACCAATTCAATCCGAAGAAACCCCTAATAACAAAAAGTTGTTCCTAACATCTACGATTATCCCCACTCCCTTATGCTTACATTGCCTAGGATGCTTCAACTTTACTCGGCGAGGCGATAATACATAACACAAATGATAAAGATTCTAATACCATTACTAATAAGATACCAATATCATAATGCAAACGATACGATTCTAAAAACATTGATAATTCGTTTAAACGGACACATGAAAAGACTGAGGTAAATCTGTCCTCAAATCTTGTCCTGGCGGTACGCACAAATTAAATGCATCTATTTTGTGTAAGTTCAATACTCTTTGCACTTTTTCCTGTTGGTTGATCTTTCTGAGGAGGGAGCCGCCTTGAAGTCCTTAAGGAACAGCTGCCACTTCTGAGGACTGGAATGCGATGTAGAATAAAAGGAGTATAAGCTAAACTGAATGTTTTTTCTTCCATAATATGGCAAAAAAGAGGCGTACCAGCGACTTAAGCTTAATTTATGATTGATAGATGATTAGAAACAATAGTCGTCAAGCGATTGGTCACCGATTATTTGGAACTACGTAAAGTACAATTTCTCCTCGTTTGGAAGAATTTACATCCACTGATAGATGATATAAATTAAAAATAACTTTGAAGATAATATTATATGAAATAGTAAATTCCATCACTTTGTTCACAATCAAATTTTCCGAATGATGGTAAAACGTTAAATTTTCCGAATGATGGTAAAACGTTTGATTTTCAAAATTTGAGTACTTACCATTTTCGAGTCTACCAAGGATTATTGAGACGCATTATATACTGAACTTATAACATACCTGAAAACCATAAAATATATTATAGTCACGAATATGTTATTATCAAATTAAAACTTATGAACATAATTAACATAAAAATTGTTGAATTCTTGTGTTTAAAAGATGAGTGTAAAAGGTATCTAGAATTATCTGTTAAAGAGCTAAATATGGAAGGTGCACCTGCGTTCTCAGCATGTATGCAAGAAATTGATATCCAAGATCGAAGATAGGCATCAAACCTTATTCCATCACTAGTGTACTACAATCTACGCGTGCAAACCATACGCATAGACACTATAGTGTGAAATTGTGAGAAAAAGTGCATTATTATTGATTTGAAAACTATCAAATCAATTAAAACTCAGTTTCCAAACTCTTTCCGACAGAACCAATGTTTTCCGAACTCGATTCTCAACATTACACCTCGTTAGGCAATTATTTCTTCCGAAAAACATTTACATTCTCCTAAATTCTTCTAAACACTCTCCTAAACAGTCTTACAGATCAACGAAATCAACAATTTTAACCAAGACATGTAAATAGATGCTTTCAGTAAATAATCATCATCAGGCATCTTCAATCCCAATTATGGGTCTCAAATGTCATTTCACTATTAACACCAACAGACCGAGACTGACATAGTCCAGACCTACAACAATCTATGAACGTTAACACGTAAAAAGAATATTTTCGTACATTGTTTGAATAAATGTTCTTTCTTTTCGGTTTTTGCAAAACTGACTTTCATTTCTGGATTTTTTCCATTTCCTTACAGTCCGAGAGGTATATTTGGTTCACGGTCGCCCCATCTGATCCCTTCGTCAGTGATTTATTAGTTTATTCGTAACTTCACATCAAGTGCAGCGTAGTACTGCCAATAGATCACTTCTGCCCCCAGAACAGCCCGTGACCCTTACACACAAGTGAACAAACACATCATTTAAATAATCGTGGAAAAATTCTGTTAAGAAAATTAAGTAATGAAGTAATAGTGCACAAGAATATGCTAAATATGGTATAATCCATCTCATTAGAATGTGCTGAATGTTTTAATAATAATAATAATAATAATAATAATAATAATAATGATAATTTATAATAATTATTGTTTGTTTTAATTATTATTAATTATATTTATTATTATTTATTATAATTAATTATAATATTTACTATTATTCATTACAATTAATTATTATTGTTTATTAAAATTAATTATTGTTAATCATTAGTAGTATTTTTATTACTATTAACCAAGTTTTTTATTTTTGTAGAACACAAATACAAATCAAAACAAGACTACATTTACTTATAAATAAATATAAGCCTTATAACAAGACATTGGTATATTATTATAATACTTTCTAAATTTAACCCTTCCTTTTCTATTCTTTAGAAGGTGTACTTTAAATCAACGTTTCATCACCTCATCTTTATTACCTACCAGAATACAATTGAAATATCTACACATCATTTTTTTTACCAAATGTATCTTCATTTAATTAATAGCTAATTTTCGCCAAGGAAACAAAAGCAGTGCGTCCGCCATCGCAGAGTCCAGAGCCTTTGAATGTACGCAAACAGGCGCCGTCAGCGGAGCTGCGGTGGCGCCCACACAAAAGCTGGTGGCGGCGTGGGAAAATTGCGCCAACATTGCGATCCACCGCCTACGCGGCCGCCCCCGGCGTCGCCGCCGCCCCCACCCCCGCCGTCGTTCCCGCCGCCCACCCCGCCACCGCCCCACCCCGCCGTCGCCCCGCCCCCGCCCCCCTACCCCGCTGCCGTCGCCCCGCCCCCGCCGCCCCACCCCACCCCGCCGACCCCCCCTCCCGCCGCCGCTCCACCCCACCCCGCCGACCCCCCCTCCCGC
>BLKR01011354.1:0-34235 GCA_011170035.1 Teleogryllus occipitalis
TGAATTCTTGTGAATTGAATTGAATTGAATTTGCCTTATTTTACGTGGCGAGACTCAGGCCATAAGGCCTGCTCTTCCGTCTGACCACGCAAATTTCGTTACACTTCTTTCACCAATCATGGGAGAAAGAAGGTATTACTTTGGGCGACGAAACAGGCGATTTGAATTTAGCTCAGAGGCATCATTTAGGCTTGAGGATCTTTTACATGCAGTAAATGTACTAACATGGGACAGCCGGCTTTACTTCCCCTCCGAAGGAAGGCGTACGAAGGATTTTTTCGCCCTTAAAAATCCACGGCTTCGATCGGGTTCGAACCCGCAAACTTGGGTATAACAGTCCGATACGCTAACCGTTACACCATCGCCGCCGCAAAATATGTATATGCATATATCTATGTGTAGTAAATAGTCCTATATGTAGTCTTGCATGTTGTGTTCTCAGAATTCACGTTTTTGGGGTCAGAGTAAAACACTTTTCTGAAAGGTATTTGAAATGTTTTTATTAGCAATATCAATACATGTATAGTTCTTTGAATTATAATTTGCAATACAGCTATTAACCTTAAATTTAAAATGTTCTTTTATATGCATTACGTAATATGCATACATACGTAGTACCTCAAATAATTGTTTATAGGGAAAATATTTTTTAAAGGATACGTTTGCCAAACGATTGCTGGACATTCCTTTTTATACACTCCCTAATCTTTGCGTTTGAAAACACTCAATATTTGAACTCAAAATGCTATCTTTGCTTCTCCAACTGTAACTTCACGTCACTTCGACTGCTTTTGATTGATCAGTTAGAACTCACAAACAAAACGGCCGAGGCCAACTATACTCCAACTGCACAATGAAGTTCGTCTTGAAAACGACGTAATAATAATAAACGACGGCAGATTAGCGTTCATTAAATTAATTTTTAAACATAAAAATTTAATGTTCATTCAATAGAAACAGTGATATCATATCTAGGACTCGCTACCTTTCATTTAATGGACAAATCATAAACTTTGGTTGAGTATAAAGCTAAGGTTAAATGTACGGTGATTCCAACTAAATATTTTCATAGGCTAGGTTGATAGATATATTGAAAGGTTGTAGGTTGAATACGAGATGCCATAAATATGGCAGAGGAAATATATTCTTTAACAGAGACATTTGCTGAGCCTGTAGCGTGAAGCAGAAGGGTGTGGCGGTGTGAAGTCATAACATACTAAATGTATGGAGGTTAACAATATTTTACGCCAACTAATCTTGATTACAGCAATACATATTCTCAAAGCTTGACTTTTTTACAAAATTCATTATCCTATATTGCTAAATACCAGTATAATTATGTAAATATCAACTGCATCTCAGGGATACGGACAACTATTTTTAATAACTTCATTAGTTCCGTACCGGCCAATGATATAATTCCCCATGAACATTTGCAGTTAGATGAAATTACTAGTGCGTGATATCCAAAATCGCAACTACCTCAAAGGGACAATCGCCCCGCGACATGTGGCCGTACTCTCTACTCCGTGACATGCGACACCGAAATAACTAGCATTCATTTCAAATTGAGTGCGCGTTATCTTTAAACATACAATTTGATACGTGTTATTGCCTCATCAAATTGTCAGCGGAGTCTGCAATCGCTTCGCCAGATACCTGCGGTCAGCATACCGCGTGCCATGCCGCCGCGGGGGGAGGGGGGAGGGGTGGTTGACGTGACGGGGGTGGCGGAGCCGCGTCATGCAGTGGACGCCCCTACGTGGCGCCCGATCCAATCAGCGCGCGGTAAACAGTGCGAATTTGCGACCGCACGCGGCCCCGGCGCGGGGTGGGGCGCGCTCGGCGAAAGGGCGATGGCACAGGTGCAGGGGTGAGGCTGAGGGCGGATGAAACAATGTTGGGGGAATGGTAGGAGAGGAAATGAGGACGTGGCCGTGGCGGATGGGTGAAGCAACTGGGAGGGGGGTGGGGCGAGGGGTGAGGGGCGAGGCGAGGGCGCGACTGCGAAGTCGGGGTTGAGCTCCAGAGTGAAGTTGGGAGCAGGAGCGGGGCGAGGGCGGGGACAAGAGAGAGATCGGGGCGAGAACGAAAGCGAGGATGAGAGCGAAAGCGAGGGCGTGGGCGAGGAGGAGGGCGAGAGTGAGGGGGAGAACCAGGGGAAGATGAGGGGAGGACGAAGGCGAGGATAACAAAAGCTAGAGCAGAGGCGAGAGCGGCGGCGGCGAGGGCGAGGACGAAAGCGAGAGCTTGGGCGAGGAGGAGGGCGAGAGTGAGGAGGAGAACCAGGGGAAAACGAGGGGAGGATGAAGGCGAGGATAACAAAGGCTAGAGCAGAGGCGAGAAGCGGCGAGTAGAGGCGGCGGCGAGGGCGGCAGCGAGGGCGGCGGCGAGGGCGGCGGCGAGGGCGGCGGCGAGGGCGGCGGCGAGGGCGGCGGCGAGGGCGGCGGCGAGGGCGGCGGCGAGGGCGGCGGCGAGGGCGGCGGCGAGGGCGGCGGCGAGGGCGGCGGCGAGGGCGGCGGCGAGGGCGGCGGCGAGAGGACGAGATCACCAGCGATATCGCGTGTGAGATCGGGGCCTAGGGGGCGGGCGAGAACATGGACGAAGACAAGGACTAGTGGTAGGGCGACGATGCGGGCGCGTGTGCTAGGTCGGGGTGAGGTTGGGAGTAAGGTGATGGCGAGTACTTAGGCAGGGGCCAGAAAGGTGAGTTGAGGACGGAAGAGGTGTCGGGGGAAGGAGTGTGGTGGGAAGAGAGCAAGGGCAGAGGTGCAGGCGTGGTCGGTGGTGGGAATGAGGTCGTGGAAGAGAGAAAGGCGAGAACCGGGAAGCAGGCGTGGCTGGTAATGAAATAAGGTTGGGGGATGGCGATTCCCTGGCCTTGGCGGCGAAGGAACAGGGGCATCTTGCCTCTAGAGACTGCATGGCGTAGGAGGGAAGGAGAATTGAATATGAGTCTGTGTATGGAAGGAAAGACCGAACGGGGAGCGAAAGTTTTACGTACGTTGAAAACAAAGCTGAATCGATATTTGTTAATCAAGTTGCACTGCTAATACAACATGGCATGTTATTGTCAAATATTTCTCCAGTTTTCCCTAATACTTAGTCCGTTTCGTTTCCTTTGCGTTTATTTTCTTTTTATTGTCATTGAAATTACATAGATCTATTGTACTTTTACATATGTGTTTAGGCGGCTTTAATTAACTTAGAAACTAACTTAATTCTAAAAACTAACAACTCAGAATGAGGGCGCTCACGCAGTGTCTCACTTATTCTCCAACTCGATCTGCATGTTCAAGAAAGCTTGAACCTGTTTTTAATTCTTGTACGGAAATTTGGGATTTGAGAGAGGTTGAAATGAGATAGGTGGTCGTTTTGGTTGATATGAGTAGAATTTGCTGGAGATCTTTGTAATGAACTGGATTATGTATGGAATATTTAATTCTTTGTGCAACTACAGATTTGAAACGAACCACGGGGCTCTGAGGTATTTATTTTGAACGATTTTAATATTGTTTCAATTGGTTCTTGAGGCATTTAACCAGATGGGACACGCGTTGGTCATAATAGGTCGGATAAAATTTTTGTATAGGGCTATTGCGTTGTTTAGAGAAATTTTGCTTTTGTTATTAATGAGTGCTTTTAGTTGGAGGAACTTTATTTTTGCTTTATACGTTTTTGCATTTATATGGTCTTTCCATTGAAGTTTCGTATCAAGATTTAGTCCTAGGTATTTGATGTTTCGATTGGGTGGAGTCCAAGGAATTAGTGAATTACTGATTTGGAGAGGTAGGAGGGAACATTTGTCTGAGTGTAAAAATTGTTGTATTAGATTTTCCGGCATTGTGATTGAGTTTCCATTTTATTGACCATTCATATATTTCGTTAAGGACTTAGTCCGTAGACCAAAAGTCCAAAGGTCAATATTCCGACAACTAGCCATTGTAGTACGGAACCCTCGGTGATAGTGTTATTGTTGATGGCGACCATTGACAAAGTAATTCAAAGAGGCAAAACAAAGAGACAATATTTGAAGTACTGATTAATAGGGCTGGAGTGGGGATCTTTGATCTGACGGAAGATTTTAAAGCCACTATGAGATATACTTGGCGAATAGAGTGAATGTGACATCGCTTTCTTCTCCGTTACAATAGGGCGACTGCAGTAGGATTAATCTGATTTTTCACACGAAACTACACTGAAATGGAAGATTCCAAAAAGGTAGCGCTTCATTGAGTGAATATTCTTCATTCTTTGAACCATCGGTTGAGAATGTTGCTTCATTGTTACTGCGATTCACGGATATCGCAATTTCTTCCGATGAGAATAGCCGTGGCTTTGGCGGGTTACTCATGAAATAAAGGAAGACGTGTATCCGTTTTATTATACTTAAAATGCTGTGATATTTTAACTTACTGACTCTCTGCACATAATGATAATTAATAAAATAAATAATGATATTATTAATGATAATTAATAAAATAAATAATATTATTAATGATAATAAAATAAATAATGGCACATGAAAGAACAATAATTTTATTCTGTTGTGCCATAAATTACATTTTCACGCCCAAAGTAATTTGTGATGAAGTGAAAATATTTAAAAATCTGTGTTTGAAACTCCATGTAGTATTTTTGCACTAGCATCTTAGCATCGTGCTTTTAACACTTCTAAAGAAAATAAAAAGTATGCTCAAAGTAGTGGAAATTGATGTTAATTTTACCAAGCATGAAATAGTAGTTAGCTATGGCCCTGCAATGGACTACTTTATCTATCATATGACTCAGATAATTTATTAACGCATTACCATCGATGCACGAACAGTGTGAGATTTGTGAAAGACGCAGTGTTGTTACTCGCTCGTTTATTTATTCAGTGACAAGTACCTGAGTCATTCTTCTCTTTTATCCACTGAGTTATTCAGTCTTTCATTGCAGGATCCAGAAGCATATTCTCTTTTTTCATGTCATCCACTAATACTTATATCCCAAAGTCTGCGCGTTGTACCCAGCTGGGTGGCATCTTCTTCATCACAATCACAAGCACAAGCATAATCTTCAGGTTGATCATTCTCTATGAATTAAGTAGGCATCAAAGTCATATACAATGATTTTGTCTTTACGCACATTGTTAATTTCGATATTTTGTATCATGACTATAGTCGAAATTCAGCTCCAAAACGGCAGCTTGAATTGTCATGCGTTTGCCATGGTAATCAGACGCGAGAATTCTTCTGGTGACGAAAAAATACTCCCAGCAATATGAAATCAGTACAAACGTATTTCGTTTAAGTTTAGAGTAATTTCGTTGGTACAAAGGCATTTCACCCTCTGAGAGGTCTCAACATGATGATAGAAACGTTGACATCTGTGCCTAGAACGCAGTGTCTCCCGGACAGCCGAGTAGAGAGTACAAACGTCTCATTGACTGCTTCATCTTGCAATTTTAGGTGTGGAGGCGGTGCTTAGGTAAATCTCATCGCAAAATCTGAGGCGCCTCCCAAATTTTCCTCTGGAATTAAATCGAGGGTGCCGGACGGAGCGTCTGAGCGGAAGTCGACGCCGGGCCCTCGCCGGGGAGAGGCGAATAAATTAAAGGCCAAACGACGTTATAAAGGTTTACAGAGGAGACGCGCGCGGGACGTCGGCGGTGGGGGGGGGGGCGGGAAATGGAACGCGAAGAAAGTGAGTTATGTTTCAATAAGGCGGCGGAAGGCTGCGCTAGCGTCGGCGCCGGCGCCTGGAGAGAGCCGTGTCCGGGATGAGGATGGGGGGTGGGGTGGGGGCTGGAAGAGTCTGTTGGGTTGGGAGCGGTGGGAATTCAGAGCAAGGTGGTTGGAGGAGCTGTCGAGTGGTGGGATTTGGTGGACGGGGTTGTGGGTTTAGTCAACGGTTAGGACAGGTGATAGACATTTCATGGTCGCTGGAAAGAGTCCTACTGTTATACACATTTTGCAATTCACAGTGTATAAAATACATACGTTTCTAGTGAATCTAACAGTAATGTTTCGTTCTTTTGTACTTTACCTACAGGTCACAAAATGTAAGTCCGGCATACAATAATTATTCCAAAAATGTGGTTATCACTTCTTTTCCAAATATTTTTCTTTGTGCGACTGTATCCTAGTTACTAGAGCCAAGAAAATTGTCAAATTAACTTGAGATATATTTTAGTGAAACTTAACTCTTTTTCTTAGTTGAGATGATTGTGAATTTTCTGAGTATTAGCGCTAATGACAAGATTTGAGTTAAATGCAAACGCCGAAGCTTTCCGACAGACTTGTCGTCTGCCCTCACTAGAACAGCCATCTGGCTAACCATTCGCTTGCCAGAAACTGGCATCGTGAGTACTTGTACGGAAAGCGTGCAAGATATATCTTAGGTTAGCGATTCTTCTGTCTCTTGTCCGGTGCCATAAATGACTTGAGACAGGATTGAGACAGGATTGGAGACAGAAGATGTCGAGCGAAGTGAACCGCCATGCGCAGAAGACACACCGATTAACGTAACCTGGCTTACTACAGTGGTATCCTCTTTTTCAATCGTGCAGAGTAACTTTTTTCTCATAAAGATGTCGTGCCTATTGCTATTCTCTTCAATCTGCCAAAATTAAATAAATAATTTTTTTAGTCGCCGCTGTCTGGAGGAGAATTTTAGCGACTGGCTGCTTTGTCGGTAGTTTTCCGTGGTTTCTCCGATCAACACCAGGCGAATGCCGGAGGAATACCCAAACAAAAGGGCCACGGACCGCACGCGATCTTTCCTTCCTCTTCCTTGTGCTATCCTTTCCCCTTATACACTGTGGCGTCATGGAGAAAAACACACAGATATTTACAAGTATGTACAAGTTTATTTACATGTATGTACAATAACAAACTTCTGCTCCGAACCTACACACTTGTAAGTATTTCCCTGTGGATACCCCACATAGCTAGGGAGACCCCGCCTCCTCTGACGCTACTTCCGCGCCACTACCGTGACCTCGTCACCCATGCACTAGGCACAACACGCTCCAGTCTGGCCGTAAAGTTTTGCGCATCGCGCGAGGTTTCCAGAATAAAACCTACCGTCTGAGCTCGTCGGCTCGATTTGATACCAGAGTGCAGCCGTCACGTGACCGTCCAAGGTGTGGGAGGGAGGCTCGTGTCTACCACGTGACCTTCCCGGTCAAGCTGGCGTCCCCTTTGTCTAAATGTATCCCAAAGCCGGGGCGCCAGCTATTCATGCTCACAGGTATGCGATACTTCCGCTCCTCCTCCCATCCACAGCCGCCACCGTGACGCTACATTCACACTTACAGTAATATGCACTACACTACCACACATTACGAGAGAGCAGTCGGGAACTTAGAGCTTGTCCCGTCTGGGATGGTACCCTGCTGTGGGAAATACCTGGGTGAAGGATCACGCAATCCACCGTGTAGGTTGGTGCCGGATATCACCATACAACGGTTAAAGAACCTCAACACCTCCCGTGATAACCAAATACACTACTCGTACGAAACTAATGATCATAGGAATTGACGCGCTCGGAAACACGAAATAATCAATAAATCAACCGAACGCTGCCTGGGGCTCCTCGTCAAGTTGGCAGCGCGGCACCGAGCTCGCAGTTCCGACACAACAACGGAGCTCTCGTTGCTCTCCGTTCTTGTAGTTGCCGGAGACAGCGCCGGTCCCTATATTATTCGTTCCCTCAACCATCTGTCAAAACAATCCTTTGGACAGATTTTAAAAGAGCTACAGCTCACCGAAGAACTAATCACTCTGCGAAAAGTGCTCTTCTGTCAGCCACATGGACTGGAGTGCTAGTTAATGTCTCAGAAGCGTCGGCTCAGGGAATGCAGTTGTAGGTCAGAGGTAGTTTTGATGAGATTGATTGATTGTTAGTGTTGCTGGGTGCGTCAACTACTATGGTCAGTAATTCCGTACATGTAGTGCCTGCTTTTTCTTGGGAGGTGGCGGTGGTCTTCCCCCGCTGGATGGTCAGATTCGGCACCGACCACCCGTCGCTAACGGGGTTTTCCCTAACCAGGCATCTCCCACCAGCGGGGCACCGTCCCAGCCGGAACAAACACTCAGCTCCTGGGCGGTTTCCCAGCATGTGTGGTAGTGTAGTGCATGTCAGTGTAAGTGTGTGTAAAGGGTGAAGATAGAGGAAAGAAAAATTGCACGCTGTTCGTGGCCTGTTTTTTAAGGTACTGATCCGGCATTCGTCTTGTGTTGATCAGAGAAACCACAGACAACTATCGATCAGAGCAGCCGGCCGCTAGAATTCTCCTCCAGACAGCGACTAAATTCGAACTAGCTGACAAGCCAGTGTCGAAAATCCAGCCACCGTCGGGACTCGATCCTAGGACGTAGTGACGGTGAGAGGGACTGCAGCGACAACAGCTGATGCCCTGATACTTCTCTCCCGGTAGTAATTTTCGTGAGGTATTATGTTTGTTTCGATACCGTTACTAATATAATGAAATAAGAACTGAAAAGTCGTGTCCGAAAGCATGCGAGAATATTAATATGAATTCTTTGATTGGGAAATTTGAAGTGGGGACATATGTGTCGAAGGTAAATGGACATCTCTTATTCGCCATAGATTAAAGAGCCCACGCAATTCGTTTCAATACGCTTTGAACTAATTTCGCTCTATACAGTCTCTTAAACAATTAATAATCCGAATAAGTCATTTTTATATAAAAGGTTTAAAGTGTACTTTTCTTTCATTCTTGCTATAGAAATAAATTGGTTTCATACGACCCTTTCTTGTTGGTGGAAAAAATATTGGGAAGTATCAGCCCCATCACAAGGTTGCCAACGTCCCTGAAATGAATTTGAATCATTTCTACATGCTACTAATGAACCATGTTCCCAGTATGAAATGCCAGAAAAAAGTGTCAACATAATTTGCATCCTACTATGTAGTACATACCGACCTCCCACTTCCTCAATATGTAAAATCAATAGGGAAACTTAGGGTATTAACACATTGCGGTGTATCAAACAAATATATAGGGGGAGGGGAGTGATCGAAATTTTTGCAGAAAAGTATCTAAAAGAATAACAGTATACTCAGGAATGAAATCTGTAGCAAACTTTACGCGATTCTATTGAGATTTCTTCAAACGGTGTGATCTTAAAACTGAAATCTTTAAATCTCTATTTTTGGGCACCAAAACCTTGAAGTGTATCTTAGGCCAAAATCTATAGAATCGTTTTTAGACTTTCTATTACAGTTTTGAAGGTTAAGGTTTTTGCAGTACCGCCCAATTCGTTGCAAAGGGTCAGAATCCTGAAGACCTATTATGAAGCTACTTTTACTCTTAAAGTAAGTAATTATTATAATTATTGTTTTATTAGATAATAATAATAATAATAATAATAATAATAATAATAATAATAATAATAATAATAATAATAAATTTGTGCACTAGTCCAAATATTTTTGCAATAATAATTAGAAAAGACCGTATATTCCTAATACTTAAATAGCATTTACGCGTGGAGCACACCTTGTTATATGCTAGGGATGACTTCTTGTCAGGTTCTTAGCAGGAAACATCTAACATTCACCACAGCCGCGATTCAAACCTTTGACTTTGCAAAGTTAAGGTTGCAGACTGGCAACTAAGCTCTCGAAATAACACGATGATACACGGAATGACGGAAAAAACTACTAATCAATATTTAATAGTTATATTTTACGTCGAGGGCTATCAATACACCGAGGGAAAACTATTTTCTCTCCCGTGGTCACTTGTGTGTTACTGGTGCTTTCAGAGTTGTTTATGAAGTGTCTCTGCTGCAGAGATATTTTGCAACGCCCAAATGTTTGTTTGAATGCATAAATTACACGAAAACACTGACAATATAGCAAGAAGATTCAGTTTGCTAGTGGACAGCATATAAGTTTATTTTTTTAATATTTGAGTGTCTGTAAGACGTTGTAGTCGTTGATTATGCTGCAGTTGATTGTCTGTTGTCAGATTCGTTCAAAAAACACAAGCGAGACGTTTAATAGTTGATATGTAAGGAAATGAATGAACTAGATATTCAGAGCATAACTAAAACATCTGAACACTTCGGAAATTATAAATATTTCATCGTTGGTGGCATTATTCCCTACGTTATAATAATGTAAATTATGTAATAAACTTAACATATTTATTTTTTACACATATTTTATTATATGTTCCTGCTGTTTTAATGTTTAGTACTGGATTGTATGTGATTTGTTTTCTACAGATAAAGCATTTGAATTTCTTATAATTCTTTTCATGATTCACAACGAAATTATTAACATAAATTACCTTACTCACCAGCTCTATATAGCACTTTCTGTGAAAAACTAGCGAAATCTATTAGATTCTGTAGGTTCTTAAATTATAATAAATATTTCAACATACTTACAAATTCTTTACTGACAGAAATACGTTTATTTACTGCAGGTTTATCGCTAAAATGTATGCTAGAAATGCTGTCATGTGTACAAAAGATGGAAAACTTGCTAAATCGAG
This sequence comes from Teleogryllus occipitalis, assembly GCA_011170035.1. Taxonomy (NCBI): domain Eukaryota; kingdom Metazoa; phylum Arthropoda; class Insecta; order Orthoptera; family Gryllidae; genus Teleogryllus; species Teleogryllus occipitalis. The sequence goes on from BLKR01011354.1 coordinate 10,517, forward strand.
AGGTATCTGTAACAATATTGAAGTTTATCCATTTCCTTTTAATCAAAATCAACGATCTGATTCCGAATAAATGGGTGATCAATAGGCGACTAATTTGGTTCCATATATGAGAACTGAAATGAAGTTTTGTTTGCCACGCGTTTTGTTTGCTTGTACCCAGTGAATGACAGATTGACAGGAATGATGAAACTACAATGTTCTAGCTTAAAACGTTATTACTTCATCACCCAGCTGATCGAACTTCAAATTTGAAGCTTTAATTGTGATCATTTTGACGTCCGACCTAGTGACAGGTGTCGGTGTTTCTATGACTGTCGAATGGCGGTTCAACAGACCCTAACATTCAAAATCCATTACATGTTCATTTTCGTTCGTGTGAGCGAGAAAACCGATCCTCATTACGGTTAATGTTAGTTCCATATCAATGAACTTTGTGCTCCCAGTCGGTAAATGAGAGCTCCTGTAGTGAACATTCTGCTTCTGGACGGAAATAATACTGAATGTTTTACAAAATAGAATTTTTCCTTCGGAAATGCTTCTTCGTACCGAGATAAGAAGTGCATGCTTGCTACTTAAATGACAAAAAATATTTAAAAAGCGCAAAAAGCCTATCGTTTACTGTCATGGTTCCCTTCCTTTGCAAATACAAATAAAATTACTTTTATAACATCTAAATCCTTGCTTTCCTAATAGAGGTTGTGATATATCATTCCAACGAATTTATACATCGTGAGTTCCCGAAATCGATCCTATACAGAAAATCGAGAATAATATTACCATTACTTTATGAAAATGTTTATTTTAAATTATTCCCTATCATTTAGGTCATTGCTATCTAATAATAATAACTCCGAGGAATCTCAGTCATAAAACAGTTTAAGAATACCGGCGTTGTTTATTCCTTGCTCTTGTTGACAAATAATATTGAGGGAATTCTACCTCGCTTATGACAACATTAAAACACATGTGCATTCATAAAAAACAAATAAAATACCCTTTGACAAATGAACTACACTCTAACATTTAACAATACATTTTTGCTTCCAACATTTACACATTTAAATATTGTCAACATTTACTCGAGTGTACTCTACCAGTTTGAATAATTTGAAAAATAGCCATGTCTTTTCTCTAGGATCTTAAAAATAACAGTCTTGGCCTTACTATACATTGTTTTATGATGAAAAACAAAAATATAATGTTTTTAAACTTCTATTTTTGGTGCACGTCCATTGGCGGCCACTGCTGTTCACATTCCACCATTTCAAATATGAAATCATAACATCCAGCAAAGAATGTGCACTCCATGACCATGGCTCACGTATTTCTAAGTCTATGATATTCGCCAATTAAAATGTTCAACGTCTTGAAATTAATTCCATAAAAAATTTAAAACTTTGAAACTTAAACTCGAAATTATACGAAAAGTTCACAACGGTACCACAGTCTCTTCTCATGAAGTTTTTGATTCTGCAATCGAAATAACACGTGGTGCGTTTACTACGGCAACTCAAGATCATGTCACAAAGTAAACATTCCTACGACCAAAATAACATGATGCGCTCGCCACGGCATCTCAATCACATCTCCTCTTAAAAAAGAATTGTTGTTCTGATCCACTATACGGCGTAGTTTTAAACAAAATAACTCTCCTCTGATAATACTACAGTTTCTTTACGTTTTTATGTTATATTGTCTTTAATAGCCTTTCAGCGTTGCCATAAATTCCTAAATATATGCCAAGATTTTTACTATATTTGTAACCCTTTTTCTAATAACTTGTTTTTTTTATTTGAACATATTATCAGTAATCGTTTGGCACACTTGTGAGAACATTCGACTGTCTCATTCCTAACACGGAAAAAGTAATTTATTATCACGGAAATCTTTTTATTTACGAAATACTATATGGTTGCGACGTGTCATTATTTGTAAATATGTCCTGTTTTTATTTATTGACATTCTCACAGTCTATTTTGCGCACAGTTCTTTAGAATATCCATAAATTTGAGAAAATAGCTTTCACTCATTCACTTTCACATGTTTTTGTTCTTGTGGACATACGAAATTAATGTGTTTTTATTCGTAATTCAATGTTTCTGTATTTATTTTGGACGCATCTGAATAGACCGTCACATTACGGAAGCTGTTCTATTCTTCTTTAGTATTTATTATTTGCTTTTTCTAGTAACTATATGATAACATTTTATTTCCTGGAGAATGGAAGTGACATTTTCTCTTTTTTAAGTAACTTAGAAAATATTATTTTACGATTTTTTTAAATAAAACGTTATCAAATATCATGTGTTCATATAACCATTATTCATCGAAAAGAGAAATTTAAAATTTCTACCTTCATAAAAAGTCACGAAATCAAATGCAAGATGCACTATTATTCGTAACACAAACGAAATCATGACACACTATATTAAAGAAAAGATTGAGAGATTTGCATAGTTGTAAATATTAATTGAAATCCGTTATTGAGAAGCGTGAGAATGGTAATAATGAGGGTAAGAAAAAATGTTGAAGATAAAAATGCAAGGTGGTCATAACATGAAAATGAAATCCCTTTTTCAAGTCTATTGGCTCTTAAGGTTCCTGAGAGATAATCGATTCGACTTCGGTTGCGAACTTTCGTATTCATCCGTTCATATGGAACTAGAGATTTGAATAATTTCATGTATTGCAGTATTTTTATAAGTATCCCATTCCTTTTCGTTTATTATTTCCAACGACTTTCATTATGCCTAAAATCAAATCATTCAGTTAATTGTGGCAATGAAATGTATATTGACTGCCCTGAATAGTGTAAATGGGTTGGAGATGAATAAATGAAATGGATGCGGAATGCCGTCTATGATGATTCGCGCATTATTTTGTACTTACAAGTATCCGGCAGAAATTTCATTGATTTCTATAATCGTTCAATAAGAGATAGCTGATATTTAGAATAATGAAAAAAGTTTAATTAATTTTCAATTAAATAAATGTTATATTTATATAAGTGGGATTAAGCATTTGTACTAATTTGTAAGTAATATTCACTAAAGACGTATTAGATTTCAGTCAGTGCATATTCGTGAAGTTCCGTTTCAAGAATCGTAGGAAATATTAAGTATTTCCAAGCCGCATCCATCATAACCTCGTGCATTAATAATATTCACGTAAATTCTGTACAAAGAATTGTGGTTTTTAATGTGGTGATATCAAAGAGTTTTGATGCATTGGGCAAAGCTAGACGGGGTGTTGAATGAGAAAGGAGACGGGGTGGACGGAGGTGGGTGAGGCAGATGGCCGCCATAATAGGGGGAGAGCGTGAACGCAAGGCCGATGTCGTAGAACAGGAGCGGTGACGTGGCCGATGGCATGAACTTTTGGTGGGAGGCAGCGGGAACTACGAGAGCACCTCTGGCGTGACCTGTGACAGAGACTGTGGAGGAAAATATAGTGGAACTTATGGATAGATTAGTAGCGGCTCTAGTGACAAAACTAGTGGCGGAACTAGTGGCGGAACTAGTGGCGGAACTAGTGGCGGAACTAGTGGCGGAACTAGTGGCGGAACTAGTGGCGGAAGTAGTGGCGGAACTAGTGGCGGAACTAGTGGCGGAACTAGTGGCGGAACTAGTGGCGGGACTAGTGGCGGGACTAGTGGCGGGACTAGTTGCGGGACTAGTACTGGATCTAGTGTCAGGTCTAGTGCCGGGTAATTGGCGGGACTAGTGGTGGGACTAGTGACGAGATCAGGGGCGGGACTAGTGACGAAATCAGAAGCAGAACTAGTAGCTTATCTAGTGGTAAAATTAGTGGCGAGACAACTGGTGGGGCTAGTGGCGACCATAGAGGCGATACCAGTGGCGGGACTAGTGAAGAGACTAGTGGCGGAATTAGTGGCACGACTAGTGGCGAAATTAGTGGCAGAACTAGTTGCGGGTCTAGTGGCAAGACTAGCGGTGAGACTAGCGGTGGGATTAGTACCGGGACTAGTGGTGGGAAGGATGTCCAGGAAAAAAGGTGGTGGGGAGGATGGCAGGAGGCACGCGGGTGTTGTGGGAGGGACGGGTTTGCGGGGTGGGGGCTAGCAGACCGTGGGAAGAGAAGGCATGTGGGCGTGGGCGAGCGGGAGGGCGGCGGCTGCAACTACCACCCTCCGCAGCGCGGGCCGTGATCCGCGCGGCGCCCATTATGATAATTGCGTTACCTACAGATCAGTCCCCGGGCGCGGCGCGGCGGCGTGGACGTGGGTGGGGTAGCGCGCTGATTTGCGCGGCGCGGGGTCGGCGCTTCGATCCCCGCCCGTGATGGAGGCCTCTCGTTCGCACACGCCCGTCCCCCACTCCCACTCCCACGCCCATGCCCTCGCGCCGCCCGGCCCCCGGGGGCTTTGGGTGTTGCACGCTGAGGGGTCCTGATTGAACTACGTGATAAAGGGACAGCCCCCAGCTCTATTTGCCAAAACAGGCTCCCCGGTGTTGGACGGACAGGACAAGTGTATTTTATTCATTACTACTGCGCTAATCGTTATTTTATAGCGAGGCATTGTAAAATATATAGCACCGTGCGCTGGTCAACATGCCGCTTGCGACTTCTGTTGTATTTGGAATAGTTTATCGCGCGTAATTCTTGATTTGGTTTAATACATGGTAGACAATTTATGGCCGCAAATACTATACTGCCATTGCTGACTGAAGGTTCGTGAAACTTCGTTTTATTCTGAATCTTTGCATCTCAATCTCCTTCTTCTGCCTTGAGGAATTAGGGCGATGCTTGTTCCAGCCTCTCAGTCCTCCTCCTTCTTGGGTGCCCTGGACCACTTCTTTCTCGGGGCCAATGTCATTACTTTTCTTGGGAATTTTCCATCGGTCATTCTTTCCATGTGTTCTCTCCATTTCGTTTTGTATTCTTCTATACGTGTGGTTAGCAGGAAGATATTGAGTTGACTTCGTATGCCAGTATTTCTTTTTCTATCGAGTCTAGTGCAGCCTTTGACACATATCAGAAAGCTCATCTCAGCTGCCTGTACTCTTGACATATCTTTCTTACGCGTAACCCATGATTCTTAGCCATAGAGAAGTGCTGGTACAGCCATTATATTGTTGAATTTTATTTGTTTCTTTTCGTGTTTTATTTTTTAGGTATTTATTAATACATCCACAAATTATTTGAAATGTATGTAATTTATTTTCTATATCGTCATCCCACTCATAAAATATATTGCAAGGTAAGTAATTAAATATTTTTACTTCTTTCAGGACGTGTCCATCCACGACGATCTTAGTTCTGACAGGATATTTCCCATGGAATGCCATAGTTTTAGTTTTTGGAACGGATATTTTCATGTTATATTCATGTTATATTCATATTATAATTTATTCAAATCATCTTCTGTCTCTTGCAGAATTATCTGATGAACTGAGAACATCAAAGTGTTAATTGAGATATTATTTGAGAGTAGGATGCATTGTGGTAATTGCGATGTGGTGGAGTATGATGCCTTGTAGAACATTAGCTTGCCATTGGCGTATCATATCATCGAGATAAATATTAAATAATGTCGGTGATAAGCTGCAACGTCTTGATTAATCTGATCTGTCTTACGTCTTGATTAATAAAAATTTATTTCGAACTTTTTCCTCCAATGTTGGCGATTGCTTTGTGGATTTCATATACTTGTCGGATTGTCTGTGTCAGATGTATGGTATACCTTCTTTTATACATGATGTTCCATAATTTGTTTCTTAGGACTCTACAGAAAGCTGTGATGTAGTCTATGAAGGCCAAGTGCGTCTCTAAATTAAATTATTCCCTTTTTGCGATGATTTTTTTAAATTTGTTGCGTCTACACCTTGACGCAACGCATCTCCAAGCTCCTTAAGGGGCGTTGAGCGCTTTGCACTGGGGAGTAATCCTCCATTAATGTGCTCTACTTTTAATATTTGTCAAGTCTCGTCACGTCGCAGCAGTCAGTGCCTTTTATCCCTTCGGCCCGGGGCTCGACGCCGTTAGATCCCGGGGTTCCTGGCCGGTCACCCAACCACGAACCCGCGAGTCTCGAATGCGCTTAGCCTTCGTGACTTCACGGGGCGTAGTAAACGCATTCGGCTAGCGCCGCCGGCTGTTTAATAGTGAAAACATCATCAGTGCAAGAGCGTCCTTTTTTGACACAATTCTGTTCTTCTAATAATAGAGCTTCTGAGATATTTTTTAACCTTTCATTTAGAAGTTTACTATATATTTTATAGCCTGTATTTAAAAAAGGTTGATTCCTCTGTAGTTGTCACAAGAGCATCTTGATCCTTTTTTAAACAATGGTATAACTTTGACTAGTTTCCACTCTTCAGGGATTTTCCTTTTTCTCCAACATTTATTAAAATATATCAGCATTCTTTTCATAGGTAATTTCCTCCATGTTTGAAAAGTTCTGTACTAATGTTGTCAGGTCCTGCTACTTTTCTGTTTTTAAATTTTTTGTATGCATTATTTAGTTCGTGTTTGGATATTTCATCTACTTCATAAATGTGATAATTATTTAGGTTTTCATCCATGTCATCGTCTATATCTGTTGCTCATAACTTATGATAGAACTCCTTCCAATCTTTCTATGATATAACAGTTATTTATGCTGTATCTTTCTACTTGGAATTTAAGTGCCTTAGAGCTTTGAATGCTAATGTCTGCTTTCCATGTCATTCTTATCGTGATTATCTATCCTACTGAAAAAAGAAGCGATTCCAGAAGTCTTCATGAGCTTTTCTGGTAATTTTCTCAGCCATAATATGTTGTCGGCGATAGAGAGCTTGTGTTCCTTCAGTACCATTTTGGAAGTATCTCATGTAAGCTAGTGTTTTTCTTCAATTGCTATTTTAATTTCATCATTCCACATTTTCAGACCTGTATGTCTAATAATTTTGTTTTTCTTCCCCAAGACTTCATAGGCTACTTTTAGGATACTATCTTTTATGATCTTCCATTCATCCTCTATATTGTTGCCCTCACGTTTTTGTTTTAGTGATTCTGATAGCATCTTTACATATAGATTTCTTATGTTTCTTATTTTGTTCTAAGTCTTTTATTTTGGTCTAAGTTCAGTTTTAGTGAAATACAAAGGCGTATTGAATCGACATTTTGGATGCAAGACCAGAAGGCTATCCTTTCACCGGAGCCCCTTCAGAGTTTGGGAAAGAGTATTTCAAATTCGCACAAGACTTCGATATTAGCAAAGTACATTATTAGTCATCTGTAGATATAGAATGCAGCCAAAACAATAGTCGGTAGTGGGGCCGCCGACATCTTCTTGCCGATTCAACAGTCACTAAAGTGATGATTTTGAGACCTAAACTCGGTTCTCTAGCGTAGACACTGGACGAGGCTTATACCTTTCGCCGGGCTGAAGATGACAATGGTAATTTGTCGTTACCACTCCACGTAATTCACAGTAAGAATAATGAGCAGTGTACGATAACATAGGAATGAATATCATGACAAGAGACAGGATGATGGTGTAAATGAGACTCGTGGTAGAGTGAAAAGCCAATCATGTCACAATGTCGCAAGGCTGTAGGAAAGCATGCCTTACTTCGAACCCTCCGCCATGTGCTCGGTTTGTTTGGACGCCCAGCAGGCAAGTCGTTTCATTTTGCGCTCGTTTCATTTTGCTTTGCCCGAGAAGTTCACTCTTAAAATGTAAAGGCGTTTTTACAGTCTCTAAGAGGCACCATCTCTCCTTTCCTTCGTGAAAATAATTCAAAATGTGTTTTAATGTATCGTGATGAATATTGTTACTGAAAATGTGATAAAAATTTGTAATGTCTGTGATTTGGAAAGGGTTTGATAACTTTTCTTGAGTTTACATGTCATGTGAATGTGATATTGTGCTCCAAATGCTCTGAATAAAATGTATCTTAAGTAGTACAAGCATCAACCTTGATCTCATGTTGTACGACTAACGAATGATGTAATTTTGTAATTTAAATCTATGTGTAGGCAAAAAGATATAGAAATGACTTTGCCTACTTCAAAGTCAATCGCAGAAAATGTAATTGTCTTTTTGACATTTGGAATCAGTCACTTCAGATGGAAAAAAAATCGCACCATCGTCTTTTCTTTAATTAGATGAAGAAATGTTTCTTATGCAATTTTACTGAGAAACGTATCGTTACTGCACATCAGTTTCCTTTACTGTTTCTCTTCTTCAATTACTTACAGAAGATTACACTTTTAGGATTTGAAGCCCTAAACATATTTTTTAACATTGCCGGAGAAAAATCTACTTTTTTAATAGGATGCAAAACAGAAACAGTGAATTCATGGGGTTGGTGTGCAGACTGCGACAGACCTGTATTGCGTGCAACCCTTTTGTTATGTACGTGAAAAGACACAAGTCAACAATAACAATTTATTGGTTCAACTTTTTACAGGCGCGATCCAGTTTACAAGTATCCAAAAGCGTAGTCCGTAGTACAAAACTGTGGGGTCCCAAAATCCAGTAGATGTCCAAAAGTCGTGCACGTTTGTCCAAAAATAGCCGGAGAGAGAAAACCAAATAAACGTTGCCGAGTTCGCACTAGATATACAGTCACTGCTTCACTTCTGGATCGCACTTCACTACTGAGTGCCCCTCCGGCCGGTGCGGCCCGTTAAGAAGCGCTCTGCGTCGCCAACTCGCCTCGGGCCGGCAGATCCGCTCGCCGGCCGCTCACACCCCATTGGGCGGTCTTCGCGCCGGTTCGTGGCCCTGCTGCCTTCCGTAGCCGGCGTCCCGCGCTGCCGAATTGGCGCGCGATATGACTTCTCGTATATCACCGCAACACCTTTGATCCCATCCGATCTTGCCAAACGGACAACACAATTTCAGTGTTCGCAAAGAATCCAAACAACCTGAGTCTGCGACAGGTCTTTGAATATTGAATCTGCATACAATGTTTCGGTGTCATACAAGCTGTGATAAAATTGAAAAAAGGTTTGTAAAACCACTTTTTGAAGACATCTATGCTTCTGATGCCACAATGAAAATTTAATTGTTTATTACTAATATTTAGATGGACTCCTTGTTGTGTTTTCTTACATCTGAAATTTTGCAACCTGCATTATTATGATTCTTTTTCAGTTTCGTGTGGTATATCATAATGTCGAGCGCAGTGTGTTGTATTACAATATTGGTAGCGATATCACATTTGTTTACAGAACTAGAAAGTACCACCTGTTCCTACTACTAGAGGAATATCATAAAGTGTAACAGACAACTGAGAAAGAAAAGTCTTGTAGAAGTGACCGAAGGCATTGCATTAAATAAAATTCGTTTCTCCAATGTTCGTTTCTCCACTTCATTGTTTCTGTCAGTATTTTTAAGATTTTTCACATAATTATCTTGTGAAATTACTTCACATGGCTTTTGCTTAAGAACAGCCGAGTTTTATGTACGACGAACATATTACAGTATCTTTCCAAAATGATGATTTCAAAATCGCTATTTATAGAGAGATGCATCAGACCTGTCACTTGTTCATCGAATCAAATAAAATGTTCAGGCTAAAGTAGTCAATCTCTTATCAAGTGCTGCGGCCATAGGTGTCGCATAAAATCAAGAACATTCAAAGTTGATACATGGAACGTACAAGGTATATCAGGGAAAAAATAATTCCGAAAAATATTAGAATTAGAAGACAAGAAAACTTTCTAATAAACGTCCTACAAATAAATTTCGCAAATTATGGCTAAGAAAGTTTTAAAAGAAGAGGACTGCGAAGAGAGAAATACGTGAAGAAATAACATAATAATAGAAATAAGAACATAATAAAATAATTTGTAAGATATTCTTATATCTCCAGGAAGTTGTTTTTGTAAATAATCCAAACATTTAATTATAACTATTCTCTTGCTTTTGTTTATTCTTATAGTCCTACGTACTCTAATACATTTTTAATCGATATGAAGATTATTTTACTTATCACTGTTATTCATATACATTTTTAGCTTACAAATTAACTTCATGCTGATCTTCATTATTCGTATTACTACTTTCACTATTATTTTGTTGGTTGGTTGTTTGGTTGATTAGTGATTCAGGGCGCGTCAACAGCTTATGTCATTATTCCCGTAAGTGCAGTGCAAGTTTTTTCCTCGGGAGATAGCGGTGACCTTCCCCCACTGGATGGGGAGATCCGGCGCCGACCTACCGTCGGCTAGTGGGGTTTCCCCACAAGTTCTAAGTCCCCGACCGGTCTCCCGGAATGTGGTAGTATAGTGCATGTTAGTGTAAGTGTGTGTGTGTGTGTGTGTGTGTGTGTGTGTAAGAGGAGAGGATAGGACAAGGAAAATGAAGGAAAGATCGCGCGCGGTCCGTGGCCCGTTTGTTCGGGTACTGCTCCGCATTCGCCTGGTGTTGATCGTAGAAACCACGGAAAACTACCGATCAGTGCAGCCGGTAGTTAGAATTCTCCTCCAGACAGCGACTGAATTAGACCTAGCTAAAAAGTTAGTGTCGAAAATTCTGCCGCCGTCAGGACTCGAACCAAGGATTTCCCAGTCAGAGGCATTGCAGTGACATCAACTGATACACTGAGCTTCCGCTCCCGGTTTCACTATTATTTTTATTATTGTTATTATTATTGGTATTATTGTCATGATTATTATTATTATTATTATTATTATTATTATTATTATTATTATTTTATATTATATGCGTTGTGCGCATGCATTATCACTCAACTCTCCACCAAACCAACTTCTCCTCGCTCGATCTCTCCGCTGCCGGAGCGCAGACGTATCTCGTAGCAGAAAGGCGCCGACGCGGCACGCCCCCCTTGCCGCCGCCCTCGCCGCTGGCGCCGCAACTTCTGTCCCCCCCCCCTCGCCCTCGCGCCAGGGGCTGTCGGTATATTTCGCGCCGCTATCTGCAGCGCCTTGCCCTCGCAGTCTGCGCGACGACAGGGTGAGACGGGCGCGCTCGGCTTTAAGGCGGAGGCCAGAGCGCACGAGGCGGCTTTCTAAGCATGGCTGGGGGAGAGGTGTTAAAAACTTATCAAGACACGATCATTAACTTTAATGGATAATTATGGTTCATTCAATCAATGCTTCATGAAGCATCATAATGAATTTCATGTGTCCATTCAATTTTTTAATAAATGCGAGAGTCACGGAGTGACGAGTGGAAACTTTAATGGACGAGGGGTATTTAGTATTGATATTTCGCAAATAAATACGTGTGAAAACAAAGCAACTACATTAGCGATTACGAAGAAAAAAGTTCAATTAGGTATTTTTAATTTAATATTTCGTGATAAAATGTGTCAATTTTATTGCCGTGTGGATATCACGAAATTTGTACTAAGAAAAATAACTTCAAATGTTGCTCCTCACGTATCAATGAAACGTTTCGAAGTATTTCTAAAAAAAAGTTTGTTTCCACAGAATTATTAAAAGTACACATTCAAAGAGAAAATGTAATTGACTAATGAAAGAAAAACGAATTCGGAGCGTAAATTACACTTTTTAGAAAATTTAATAATTTCTTGCTCTTAGTCTTATTGGCAGCAGTTTTCTTTTGTACTCTCATCGTGTGAATGAAATAGTCGTTGAAGTATTTATAATTGGACAAAGTAGGGAGGTAATATTCTGTAACGTGTATTCTGCATAGTGTATAATCGGCATCAGACATATTGTTGATTTCATTGCTTATTTTCATATTCTACAGAATCCGAACAACGAGTGTTGAAATAGGCTCACAAATACTTAGGAAACCAGCTATTCACTTCCCTCTCAGAGGAATGGAGACGAAGATATTTCTATGACATTTATGGCTTCTTAATTTCTTGACATTTCCATTTGCATTCAAAGTCATATTTTTGACATTTTGTTCATTTTGCCAGGGAGATAAGAATTTCTGAAAGGAATAAAGTTTTGCAGAGATCATATCCTCCTGGCATTTCATTTCCTCTTTTGACGAAATTTTCTTTCTGTCCGGAGAACGCATGCCGGCGGAATTCACGCGTAGAACGGGGAAGCAGAGTCGGTACGTATCGTCGGGAAATAATTTATAAACATGTCAAAGAGTTTTCCTTTTCCTTGGTTCCCTCTCGAATTCTTGCGCTTATGGAAAGTGGCGGCTATGTTTGAAAGTTTAATGAAATTCCCCGTTACAAAGTAAGTGGACTAATGAAGTTTCTGGATCTCTGATTCCTCGATTTATGAAACTTTTAAAGATCTGTCGTAGAAATTTCAGAGTCGATCAATCTGTTCCTTATTCCCTTCCTTATTTTCACTCTTGTGTCTACTGCTTCGTTGTATACAAAAGTGCCAACTGTTAATCAACTAATAATTCTTCTAGATATGATAGTTTTGGCCCAAGGAGAAATTGTATAAAATGTAGTAAAAGTTTTAGTTTTTAAATCAACAGTTCAGGTAATATTGAAAATATAAAATAGATAAGAACATCCTACGAATACTTTTGTGTAGTATTTTCTATTAAATAATATATTTTATAAATATATCTGGCGTCACATATTCTCTGCATTTTTTAAAATGATATAGAAGTAGTTAAAGTCACTCAACGCTAATTTTATTTTGTGAACCTGTGGAAAATTTGTAATAAAATGTATTATCAATATATCAAAATATTTAAATTTTAAAATATTGGTAACAATCTAAAACATAACATTACCTTCAGTGTCATCGGGGTACGCCATATGTAAATATTTAAATATTTTGTCAAGTTCTTTGAAGGAAAAAGACGAGTCTAAAGAATCTTACCGTCAGTCATAAGAATCATAATCTTTGGATCTCTCAACTCAGTCAAAACCCAAATAGAACGTCCATTTAAACGAATTGAATACAAAATCATATTCATTATGTCACGCGTTTAGAATTCATTCAAATTAAGTGATCCTCGGTTCTACTCTTTGTGTTTATTTCAAGACTTAATTCCAAAATGAGATTTTACATAATAGTTTGGAAAGCAAAGCTTATCTACATGATTTTTGTAAGCCTTTCTTTATTAAGCTATAAATTATTTTCTCTTGATTTACAAATCAGTGATCTTTTATGAAAACCGTCTTACTCAAGGGTGAAAAAATATTTTCATTCAATATAGATGTCTATAATTATAACGCTCAACATAGAATCATATTTATGAGGTGTCAACGGCTCACAACAAAGATTCACGTACAATATCGGTTCATTATTTTACAACACGTTGCCGGATGACATTAAACGATTAAAATCGATATACAAGTTTATGTGTCTCGTAAAATATTTTCTGCTACATAACTCTTTCTACATAATTGGAGGCTACTGTTGGTGAAGCGAAAGTGCTCCTGAACAAAAGCATATAAAATGCCATTCCCAAAATAGCACGCGCACTGTTTAGTTAGGAACAGCAAATAAAATCATTTCCAAGAAAACTGCAATAAATTAAATATTTTAACGTAAATACTCTTTACCGATTCTGTAATATCTTACTGTAAATATGTAGCAGATGCAGCACTGGGAGATGCCGTACTGCGAGTCCGACTACATACGGGGATCAGAACGGGTTTCACGGGATTGTTTGCCTTTAGGGGAATGATAGACAATATGCAATGAGAATGAATATAAATTTAATTGCATAATAATTATGAATACAACTGGTTTTGGTTTATAATAAGCCGGAGGACCATTGAAAGTTTATAAAGTTACTGACTGCTCTTCTTTCTTGAAGTACACTTGGGTTTAGCTTACTTACAGTTTGTAGCAAGGAAGGCACCAACCCAAATCACTCGGCTGAGTGTGTCGCTGTCCGGGCTGAGGTAGGCTCCAGGCAGTTCGGTGGTGCGAACTGGCATGGGCGCGGACTCAGATGACCGGAGCTGGTGGTGGAGTTTGCCGTGAATTCGGCCAGGTGGCGGCTGCGGCCCGCGAGTGGCACGAATTTGAGGCAGGCTTGATTTGGCCGTACTAATCGCCTTGATAGGCGAAGCAGGAACAGCCGACCTTGATGAGTTTTGCTAGTCAGTCAGTTTAACAAGTTCGGAGCAATGTAGTTAGAGAAGTTCTGTTTAGTCTGTTCTGTTGAGTCTGTTCTCTTCGCCTGTTCTCTCTAGTCTCTGTCTCTCTGTTGTCTCTGTTCTGTTTGTTCTCCTTCTCTGTGAGCGAAGTCGCAGTATTTATTATATTGCGGGCGTGATTGAGGCCGTGGAGGGGAGAGTCACGTGGGTGTGACTTGGGCCTATGGTAAGGCGGGAAAGTTTGAAGTGCCCGCGATCGGCTCCCTATTCGTGATGCGCCTTCGGGCCTGGCGGGAGGAGTGTCACGTGACATTGGCGGCGATCGGAAGCAAAGGCGGTGGCACGTGGGGTGCCCGCGATGGCGGCCCGTTTGTATTCACGGGAATAGGCACCTGGCTTGCAGGTGGCCAAGGAGCGGGGCGGCGCGCCGACAGTGCACCTGAAGCTCCCTTTGTCGGCGAGATACATTGACGGGCTTATATTTGCGAGGGAGGCCCGAAGCGATTCCCAGAAATGTTTGTACACATTTCTTGGTCGCTTGTCAGGTAGCGAACGATGGGGTGAGGGCCCCGCGCGCCGGGGTGGCCCAGCCCTAGGCTAATGAGGGCTTAAACCACAGCTGGCGGCCCCGAGAAGCGGCGGTCAGTGTTCTGGGCGGGCGTGGGCTCGTGAGAACGGCGGTTTGCGCGGAAGACACTGTAAATGTTTTTATTGCCCTATTGTTGGATTTTCCGATGTGTAGAAGCGTGCCGGCATGCACAGAGAGCGACTTGTGAGAGGTTGGTGAAAGCACGCTCTGGGTGGTCGCGCGGGAAGAGAGCTTTTAAGGGCTGCGCCTTAGTGGCGAGATTGAAAATTTGATCGCGAGATTGAACAAAATAGGTAAAGAACAACATTTCTGTACCTGCCAAGAATATTGATGTTTCATGATGCAATACGTGAATAGCAAATTTTTAATGGCGTGATACCTGATCCTTGGAGCCGTGCTATCGCATGACGTCATATGCGTCGAAAGCAGTGGGGGACTAACTATGAACATTCTGTCGGTACGCGGAGAATGAGAATAGGCAAAATATTAATTAGTTTAAGGGGAGAAGGACATCCCTATCTTGCCCATGTTAATTTTATGATTTTTAAGTACATATATCTCAAAAACTATTTTACCTACAAGATTAATATTTTTAATATTTAACTTTTAAACCTTTGTTAATGTAAATCTGCTCAAAATCGGATATACAATCATTCGTTTTTGAACAGTATTTTTTATTAAATTTTTAAAAAATATTCATTTTTTGAGTTATAATATTTTTTTACATTTAAATGGCAATTTTTTGTGGAATTTTGTTGCTTGTTATGACTTTGCAAACAATGTAGATAGTTCTATAAAAAATTAAGCATGTACTATTTTTCCCGGAGATAAATGTTCCTAAAGTTAAAAAAACAAGAATTTGAGTAAATTTACTTCAAAGTTTCAGTGCTAAATATTGCATGTACTCAATCACTCTGTGCATTCCTGTTCCATATTGTGAGTCATCTGGAACTTCATAATTGTTTCCTTTCCTTTTAACTTAATGATTCTTCTTCTCTTTCTGTTTCAGGAGACGATTTATTTATTTTTTCGCATTTGCACGTTGTTTGGCAATGGAAGATAAATTTGGTATTTCTTTCAATAGGCAATTCCCTATTATTTCCTCATTACAATTGAGTTTTATTTTTACAACAATACTTGGCTTCTATTCGTATTGACTTCTACATTCGCAAATACTTCTATATTCATACAGCTATTTACAACAATACAACTACAACAATGTAATTATTTATATTCTGATTCACAACAAAGAGCGTTTTATTTAGAATAAACAAAGGCAATACGTTAGACGTGAACTAACAGTGCAGCCATAAACTTCAAACATTATCTCGAACTTCGTAAATATTTAAAAAATAATATTTTTTCCCATTCAACATTCCTCCAAGGGTTACACCCACTCCTTCAATGTCCTGACTTCTGCCTAGTTCCATAAATATTATTTTTAGGGATAAAAACGTAGTAAAACATGCATAAACTATATATCTGCAAGTTCAGGAGAAGATATAGAATAAAATGGCGCAAATTATGAAAAATCAATTTTTTCCTGATATTTTCGTGTCCTTCTCCCCTAATGTGTTTGGATTTTTTTCGAGTTCTTGGGTATCTAAAGAATCCATAAGCATTTCTCATATGGCCGGATGCTGCATATAGTTTCCTTTCAATTTTTGTGAGTACTGTAAATTAGTAACAGATGTTTTCTTGTATTCTTCTCGAGTTCCTAGGTATCTTACGAAACTATAGGCACATCTCACATGGTCGCAGTCTGCATAGTTTTCTGAAGATTTTTACACGCATTGAAATTTTGTAATATAGATGTTAAGCATCAGAAAGTAAAATAATATGGATTTTAACTATGATATTAATTTATTAGCTACAATTTGCGCTTATAATTCTAAAAAACTTAGTAGCCCTCGATAAGGTATTGTACCTCAGCATCTACGTCACTAATTCACATCCAAAACAGGTTTTTCTTCTAGTTTCCCTCAATCCATTGCGCAAATGCTCCGGTTGTCCATTGTTTTCTTTTGAACATAAATATAGATTCACCATCTTTGCATGCTAGCTTGAGGTCAATGAAAAATATAGTTATTCAAATAATCGTTTCCAGGTTATTGCGCCAGTAAATCGTTTTCTTCACGCAGGTAAGATAAGAAATGATATTCCAAATCTGTGGCTTCCAATTGAATATTCAAACATTCAAATACATGCTTTTCAAACATGTGGGGCCTCGAGTGCGTTCAGACTGAACAAGGAGTCGCAATTTTTCGAAGTAATTGGGGCTGATGATACCTCGGATTACACGAAAAGAAAGAAAATACATAACGGAATTTTCAACTACAATGTAAAACGAAATCAAATTTCATGTGAAGATACTTTTACAGATAGATGTATACATTAATGAAGTGCCCACGGTAGTTACGCACTGTACAATGAACAAAGCAAATGAGTTCGAACCAGTCACAACAATCTTGCAGGTAGAGTGGCACTGGCACTGACCGCCGCACACGTGATCTTCAACGCAGTGTTGCCAACCCGTCAAGAGCCTGCTCTAGATTACCGCTGCTCGTTTCCTTCAAATTCTTGAAGAAGACAGCAAAGTAAAATAAAATACATCCATCAAAGCTGTGCTCATTCATCCCACGAGACCAGGTGAGGTTTATGAGCGCTCTCCGAGAGAATGCACCGCGCGTGGGAGTGCGGGACTCCAAAGAAATTCTGGCGGAGCAACAAAGGCCGACTCCCAGGTGGCCGTGGCAGGCGCTCCGCGTGGGAGGTGCTGCGATGGCGGGTGTAGTGATGGCAAATTTTGCCAAAACATCGATACATGGATGTTTCAATAGATGGATGTTTCGATACATCAATGTTTCGATTCATGGATGTTTTGATAGTGGATGTTTCGATAGTGGATGTTTCGATAGTGGATGTTTCGATAGTGGATGTTTCGATAGTGGATGTTTCGATAGTGGATGTTTCGATAATGGATGTTTCGATACATGGATGTTTCGATACATGGATGTTTCGATACATGGATGTTTCGATACATAGATGTTTCGATAATTGATGTATCGATACATGGATGTTTCGATACGTCGATGTTTCGATACGTCGATGTTTTGATACGCCGATGTTTCGATACGTCGATGTTTCGATACGTCGATGTTTCGATACGTCGATGTTTCGATACGTCAATGTTTCGATACGTCGATGTTTCGATACGTCGATGTTTCGATACGTCGATGTTTCGATACGTCGATGTTTCGATACGTCGATGTTTCGATACGTCGATGTTTCGATACATCGATGTTTCGATACATCGATGTTTCGATACATCGATGTTTCGATACATCACTAAAGGTTTTCTATGTCGATCGATTTCGATCAACGAGAAAACATCGATGTTTAAAACATCGATGTTCTAATTATAGACCAATAAACATGCTATTCCCTATCCATTTTTAATTACAGTACGTAAAAGGGATATATTTTATTGTTTGGTTACCATATTACATCGTCTTTTGCTATCGATTTCGTGTTTTACTGTCGATTCACGCAGACATGTCTCGCGATAACATACATTCTCTATACGAGCAGCTCCCAAACTGCCTCAGATTGTACAGACGAAATGTGCAGCGTGATAAAGAGGATGACGCAAAACAACGATATTGATGTGGATTGTTGCTATTCTACAACGATTAAAATCCCTTTATTTTTAAAAAAGTATTTTTAAAAAATTAAAAAAAACGATGTTTTTGCAACAAAATATCGATGCGAAGAAAACCTCGAAAGCAAAATATCAATGTTAATATATCGATGTTTCTTGTGTAAAACATCGATGTTTTAAAAACATTCATATTTTTTTGCCATCCCTAGGCGGGTGACGTGCGGTGTCGGGGCGGGCGACGGGGGGGGCGTGGGCCGGATGACAAGTGACATGCGACGTCGGAGGCGGACAAACGAAGCAACAGTTGCGCGGGCAATAGGTTGTGGCGTAACTCATTTCGAAAGAGACAGCAATACATAGAATATTTTAATGTAAATAGCCTTCACCGATTCGGTAATATCTTACAGTATGTAAATAACAACATTTCTGTACTTGCCAAGAATATCGATGTTCCATAACGCAATACGTGAACAGCAAATTTTTAATGGCTGGAGACCTGATCCTTGGAGCCTTGCTATCGCATGTGAATGATCTTGGCTGACCGGGCGACGCCGCGTCGAAGGCTGTGTTGCCGACGTTTCAACCATCTTTTCGTGGCCTTCCTCAGGGCTGGTCTGCCTTGCTATCGCATGACGTCAGATGCGTCGAAAGCAGTGGGGCACAAACTATGAAAATTCTGTCGGTACGCGCAGAATGGGATGAGGCGAAATAATAATTTGTTTAACTGTTTTTGGATTTTTCTCGAGTTGTTGGGTATGTAAAGAATTCATTGACATATGAATATATTCTCATAACGTTTATAGAGTGTATAACGTGTATAACGTGTCAAGAATATATATTCTCATAACGTGTCGTGATGTGCGGGGATGGGAGAGCGTGCGCCGGATGACGAGCGCCGTATGCGACGTGGGAGGGGAAGCAACGATACAACAGTTGCGGAGGCAATAGGTTGTAGCGTAACTCATAACTAGAACCCAGAGGTTTAGGTATTTATTTTACGTAAAATAGGCCGGCAAAATGGCACTTATTTTTACTAAAATAGGCATGCATAAAAGGCATTCATTCTGACTTACGTAGGGTGTAAAATGACGGAACACATGAAATAAATCACCATTTAAAAGTAATTATTGCAAAGATATTTATAATTAAAATGATCACATTTTTATT
Organism: Teleogryllus occipitalis; assembly: GCA_011170035.1. NCBI lineage: Eukaryota > Metazoa > Arthropoda > Insecta > Orthoptera > Gryllidae > Teleogryllus > Teleogryllus occipitalis. The sequence goes on from BLKR01011354.1 coordinate 29,913, forward strand.
CTGTTTTTTTTTTAACTCCAAAATTTACATAAGGCCTCACATAGAACTTCTTTTTCTTTCTAATCATCATTGCACATGACCATATAGTATGAAGACTAGCAATTAATTGTACACGTGTTGCTGGTGTGGATTGAATCGTGAAAACGGTATGATATTTTTCTTTATTCGCACTCGTGTTATTGCCAGAAGGGAAGAGAGAAGAAGAAGGAACTGAGAAGGGTATATCATGTACAGGCAGCTCTGTTCTCAAACGGAATCAGAGGCTATACACAAATATAGGATAAGATTTCTCGTGGGCGAGCAAGTCTGTGAGCATCAACGAAAAATTTCAAAAATCTTCCTTTCCCTTTTACATTTTTTTAAGGCAACCTAACACTGGAGCCTCCGCGTCCACAGAAAGACAATACACGACCGACGTTGTCCAGGCTTGCAGGTATGTTTCTGGCTTGGTAGAGATCGGTGCCAGGAGGGGGAAAGGGAAAATAATGGCGAAACGGCAGGAAAAGCACAAGTAAGGCAGAAAAAAGGCACAAATAAGGCAAAATCCCAAAATTAGGCACCAGAAGCTAAAATAGGCAAAAAAAGGCAAAATGAAAATCTATTAAAACAACTCCAGAAGTCCAATTAAGTGGTTCGTATTATTAAAAGTCGTAAAATCATAGTAATAATGAAAAGGCATTTCGCTAAACTTCCGGGCTCTACTCATAACTTGCTATTCATTTGAACGAGCCTGAGGCAAAGTGTAAAGACTCAGTCGCAGTAACGTTTACAATTGTAGTTGGAATTTAAATACTATTTAAAATGTATTAAATTTAGTTTCAAGTATTGAAGAAACGATCATTTAAACATACCATATTTTACCTTTTCTTTAATGTAAAATATGGTCTGTTTGTATGCTTGTTTGTTCAATATTTGGAAGATATTTAACCGACAAGAATACTACATAATATTAAATTTCCTCTTAACGTTTAAGTCTTTTAGCTACAAAATAGTTTTTATTAGGTTACAGAGTTTAAAATCTAAGGGAAACTATTCTCCATGTCGACGTCAATCGAATACTATTAAATTGTTTGATGTATACAGCTCGCCGCACTCCCAAAGGGAATTGTTACAAAATCCCTATCGTTAAGTAATACCCTCCCGTCAAGTAATAAAATATTTATATGATAATGCCCGCTCTAGAATCTATTGTGGAGAACCCGAAGTCTTTCCCCTACATTGTATCCTGGTCGCATAAACGGCGTATATGGAAATAGGTTTCCTTCTTATACGTAGCTAAACTTGCCCGATTGATTTCCAATCCTATTTTGGTTCTGTTGCGGAGTTCTTCAGTCTGTTTATAGAGAAATTTAGCAAGATTACAGCAAATTATCATCCAGTAATTTAACGGTAAAAATACTTTCGAAGTTTTTTGTTTCATTGCAAACGTTTTGTTTCATTGCAAAATTTTTGTTTCATTATTGTCAATCTTATGAATAAAATCGTAATGATCGTAAAGAAATTCTCGAAAACGCGCTTTGCTAGAATTATTCCAGAATATTTCAGACGAATAAACACGATGCCAATCAATTCGATGCCGTGAGGAATCAAACTAGCTATTCATCAATTTTGGGAGCACATACCACCACCAAATGCATTTTAGATGCTTAGATTCCCTAAGAGTACTTTTTGTTTTGATTCTTTTTGAATGTTAAGAAAGAAACCGACAAAAATAGTAAATTGCTTAATAGTAAAAAAAGTAGATTGACAAGAGTCCCTTAACCCGATTAGTTGGCCGGTAGAGATCTATACTTTGGTGTTTATAACATGGCGGGTCAAGGCCTGTCTTCACGATGGAATATGCCACGGCTTTTCGCGTCTTTCTCAGAGTGCCGTTAGATGACGCTTGATCTGCAGCACTGCTTCATACGGTCGCGATCATGCGACATCTAGCTTCACGACCGAGAAAGACGAGAAAAGCCATGCCATATTCCAGGTCTTGGTGCGTCACGTTATAAAAACAGAAGTATAATCGTGAGTATTGGACCGTCACACGGACACGTACACATACACACACACACACACACGTATACGCACACGAACACGCACACATAAACACACGCATTCGCACACTTGTACATTTATACACACATTCACACACACGCACATACACGGGCGCAGAGACTCATGCAGATTACTCGATTACTATGTGGGATAATTCAAACTCGCTAGCCCATGGACCAGAACTTTAAGAGTACGGGAGGAGATTCCGTGCAGTTCGATTCCGTAGAAGGGATTAATACCTTCACAACTTCTGGATCGGTTTATTGAATTTTATTTGTTGCCCTGCACTGTCCCTTTACCGACGGTGCTCGATAGCACAAACAGCTTTCCGATATCTGTTTTTCTTTTCTATTTCATACATAGCATACGGAGGTGCTGTTGAATTTAATACTGTATTATATGGAATGTCAAGTCCTGTCCGTGCCAGTCGAGGCAACTACTTCTGACCAACATCCATCTGCATTGACGCAAATTATGCAGTGATCATAGATGTGAAAGAGCAATACAATGCTGGACTGAAGGAACTTGAAACAAACAAACGTATCTTTTAGAATTTAATTTTGAAAATATTGTTCATTAGAAGCAATACATTGCACACTATTCTACATCTTATTGAGAAGTTTTTAACTCTACAACACTTTTTGAGATATAACGGTTTTGCATTGAACGAGCAATATAATCAATATATAAGCAATATAATCAACAAACGTTTTTTGAAATGCCACTAGCCAAACGACATTTTAATGAGACACTTCTTTATGCCAACGATGTCGGAGGAATTCGTCATTTTCCATACTTAAGAACGGTTCTGGGTGTGAGCGCCAAAAGCGGGCTTTTGCTGGCGCGTGCTATGTGCCGAACGGGGAATGGACAGGACCGTTCGGGCGCGTGGGCGGGGAAGAAGGCGAGCGGTGGCTATTCAATTACGGTGGCGCTGGGCGCTGGGCAGTGCGCGTGCGCCGAAAGTTGCGCGTAACAAGGCCCTCCGCTATTACCATCCATCTCGCGGCGAGCGGCGGGCGGCCCCGGCCTCGGCCTCGGCGGTTACATATTGATGAGGGCGACGATTGCCCGCCGCCCCCCCCCCCCCCCCCCCCCCCCCCCCCCCCCCCCCCCCCCCCCCCCCCCCCCCCCCCCCCCCCCCCCCCCCCCCCCCGCCGCCCCGCCGCCCCCGCCGCCCCGCCGCCCCCGCCGCCCCCGCCGCCCACCCGCCGCCCCGCCGCCCCGCCGCCCCGCGCCACCCCGCCGCCCCCCCGCCGCCCCCGCCGCCCCCGCCGCCCCCGCCGCCCCCGCCGCCCCCGCCGCCCCCGCCGCCCCCGCCGCCCCGCCGCCCCGCCGCCCCCGCCGCCCCCGCCGCCCCCGCCGCCCCCGCCGCCCCCGCCGCCCCCGCCGCCCCCGCCGCCCCCGCCGCCCCCGCCGCCCCCGCCGCCCCCGCCGCCCCCGCCGCGTATATATTCTTATTTCTCTGACCATCTCATTACAACAAAATTTACAAATGACAAATAATGAAAGATAATCTATAACCTTAAATAAGCGAGATGAGTAAAAGAACGCAGAAACAGATACATAAGAAACAAAGATTAATTGAATAGAATGCAGTATTTTTGTAAACACAACATTGAAAAATTCCCTTTTAAATAATAATTTTAATATTGATCTATCCTAAATCTTATCGTACCATCGTGATCGTCATTGTGTAAAGCGTTTGGTAATTTTGCAAGTTTCAGCACCATTCATTTCTCTCCGCCCATTTATTCTTTCTTCAGCTCACGATACCTTCATTCTCTCTCTGAAGGTGAATTTTCAGATGGTTTTGAACTAATCAGAAAGAAGAGCAGATCTTATGGATATATCCTTGCCAGTAAATAAATACTAAAACAAAAACCTTGTGGTTGTACTATTTCTGAATAGGAGGTGGTTAAAATGAATAATGAACCGATAATGGAATAAAAATAGATAAACTGATATAAGACGAAAATTTGAAATTTTGCATTATGGTATAAAGAAATCACCAGTCGAACATACAACCCCCTTACGGGTTAAACTGCACGTGTTACCAATGTCCAGAACTCGAAAAGGATACGTTATGTACTCTTGAAAAGCCCCGGTTCTCCTACGCCTATAACAGATACGAGATATCGTTCCTAGGTGTCAATGTAGTTAATCCTTTTTTGGACTTTAAAATGTTTTTGTTAATCAACTAATACAACAATATTAGAATGTTTCCCCCCGCACAGTACAGGACTGACCGTTTTTGGGCTCCAGTATAAAGTTCTTTTC